>WNGS01044347.1:141118-151965 GCA_020271785.1 Procambarus virginalis
TGAAGAAAATTAGTAGGTACATTTTAGTAAAATTTGAGGATTATCGACAGGTACATTGTAGCATAAGTGAGGAATTATTTTTAGGTACTTTGTAGTAAAATTTGCATTCAAATAACAACCATGATATAAGAGATGGCAGTGATTACAATGGAGAAGCTGTTTGGTTAGGCAAATATTTGTGGGAGCTAACGATAAAGTGCAAGTGTGAAGCACTCGCATTGTAGGAAGGAAAGCCGCTCATCAGCACTGATTCATGAGGAAGGGCATAGTCATCAGATAAAATCCTTGATGAATGATGCCTCTGATGCTGCTCGCCTTATTTCTGGCACACATTGACATCTTGATTGATATTTGGCGCCCTTTGAATATCTAGAGACACAGATGTTCTACATAGTTTTCCGGCTTGGTGTCTTCTTTTTATAATTACTTGCATGGGCCTACTGGGCCTGCTCACTAGGCTTGTAGGCTAATGGATTTTCCCAGTGGTAGTAAGCCTACTGGACCTTCTTCACATGGATCATTAGGCCCATTGGACGAACCTAACATGGACCAATGAGCCAACTGCAGTCTTCATCTGTTCTTGTGTTGAACTGTATATTATTTAGTATCAGATGTCAGTCATGTTCTGCCAACTGGTACTGAGAAGAAAGTATGACTCTAGAAGCAATAACATAAACTTACTGATTACGTTTGCAGTTAATGTCTCTTGATTGTACAAGAACTAGACTACAACAGTCTCTTAAGCAGAGCAATTTACAATTATGGTGAGGGACGTTACATTAAAACTGTGCAACTAGCTTATCAAGACTGTTATGTTTGCTAATTTAATTTTGGGGAAATATATGTTACTATATTGTATATACATCTGTAACCGGTCCTACTACACCCACAGCATGGGTACAGGGTGCAAAATAAATGAACTAATTCAATCTTGATTGTATATGCAGGTTAATGTTGCTCTTGACTGTATTGCAGGTTAATGTTTCTCTTGACTGTATTTGCAGGTTAATGTTTCTCTTGACTGTATTTGCAGGGTAATGTTCTTTTGACTGTATTTGCAGGTTAATGTTGCTCTTGACTGTATTTGCAGGTTAATGTTTCTCTTCACTGTATTTGCAGGTTAATGTTTTTCTTGACTGTATTTGCGGTTAATGTTTCTCTTGACGTATTTGCAGGTTAATGTTTCTCTTGACTGTATTTGCAGGTTAATGTTTCTCTTCACTGTATTTGCAGGTTAATTTCTTTTGACTGTATTGCAGGTTAACGTTTCTCTGACTGTATTTGCAGGTTAAGTTCTCTTGACTGTATTTGCAGGTTAATGTTTCTCTGACTGTATTTGCAGGTAATGTTTCTCTGACTGTATATTGCAGGTTAATGTTTCTCTTCACTGTATTTGCAGGTTAATGTTTCTTTGACTGTATTTGCAGGTTAAGTTTCTCTTGACTGTATTTGCAGGTCAATGTTTTCTGACCGTGTATGCGGGTTATTGTTTCTCTTGACTGTGAATGCAGGTTATTGTTTCTCATGACTGTAGTTATCAAGTTGCCTATTTGTACTTACCTAGTAGTGCTTGCGGGAATTGAGCTCTGGCTCTTGGTTCCGCCTGTCAACTGTCAATCAACAGGTGTACAGGGTCCTGAGCCTACTGGGCCCTATCATATCTGCACTTGAAACTGTGTATGGAGTCAGCCTCCAACATATCACTTCCTAATGCGTTTGTTATACTCTCACACTGAAAAAAATCTTTCTAAGACTCTATGCTCATTTGGGCGCTCAATTTCACCTGTGCCCTCAGTGCGTGTGCTCCTGGTGTTAAATAGTCTGTCTTTATCTACCCTATCAATGCCTCTAAGAAACTTGTATGTGGTGATCATGTCCCCACCTAACTCTTCTGTCTCCAGTAACGTGAGGTTTAATTCCTCAGTCTCTCCTCGTAGCTCATACCTCTCAGCTCGGGGTACTAGTTTGGTGGCAAACCTTGAACCTTTTCCAGGTTAGTCTTATGCTTGACTAGATATGGACTCCATGCTGGAGCCGTATACTCCAGGATTGGTCTGACATATGTGGTATACAAGTTCTGATGATTCCTTACACAAGTTTAAAGGCCGTTCTTATGTGGCCCCGGGCATATGCCGCTGATGTTATCCTCTTGATAGGCTCAGGGGACAGGTCTGGCGTGATATCAACCCCAGGTTTCTCTTTCTTGACTCTAGAAGTATTTCATCTCTTAATGATACCGTATGGTGTCCTGTTCTCTACGCCTATCTTCATTACATTACATTTGCTCGGGTTCAATTCTAACAACCACTGGTTCCACCTTCCTGAAGCTTGTCCAGGTCTTCTTGAAGTCTCAAGCTGTCCTCGTCTCCTAATACTTCTCATAATTTTGCGTCGTCAAGAAACATTGAGAGGATTGAGTCTATACGCTCTGGGAGATCAGTTACGTATATCAGAAACAAGGATAGGTCCGAGTACAGAGCCCTGGGGGACTCCACTGGTGACTTCACACCAATCTGAGGTCTCACCTCGTCACTGTAACTCTCTGCTCCTATTGCTTAGGTACTCCGTTACCCAATGGAGCACCCTACCAGTTAGTCCTGCCTGATTCTCCAGCTTATTCATCAGCCTCTTATGGGGTACTGTGTCAAAGGGTTTCCGACAGTCCACGAAATGCAGTCTGCCATCCTTCTCTTCTGTTTAATCTTTGTCACCTGGTCGTAGAATTCTTTTAAGCCAGTAAGGCAAGATTTGTCCTCTGAACCCATGTAAACATGGGTTCAGGGAGGACAAATCTTGCCTTACTGGCTTAAAAGATTCTACGAAGGTGACAAAGATTAAACAAGAAAGAGAAGGATGGGCAGGACTGCATTTCGTGGACTGTCGGAAACCCTTTGACACAGTACCCCTAAGAGGCTGATGAATAAGCTGGAGAATCAGGCAGGACTAACTGGTAGGGTGCTCCAGTGGGTAACGGAGTACCTAAGCAATAGGAAGCAGAGAGTTACAGGGAGAGGTGAGACCTCAGATTGGTGTGAAGTCACAGTGGAGTCCCACAGGGCTCTGTACTCGGACCTATCCTTGTTTCTGATATACGTAACTGATCTCCCAGAGCGTATAGACTCAATCCTCTCAATGTTTCTTGACGACGCCAAAATTATGAGAGTATTAGGACAGACGAGGACAGCTTGAGACTTCAAGAAGACCTGGACAAGCTTCAGGAATGGTGGAACAAGTGGTTGTTAGAATGAACCGAGCAAATGTAATGTAATGAAGATAGGCGTAGAGAACAGGACACCGATACAAGGTATCATTAAGAGATGAAATACTTCTAGAGTCAAAGAAAGAGAAAGACCTGGGGGTTGATATCACGCCAGACCTGTCCCCTGAAGCCCATATCAAGAGGATAACATCAGCGGCATATGCCCGGTTGGCCAACATAAGAACGGCCTTTAGAAAACTTGTGTAAGGAATCATTCAGAACTTTGTATACCACATATGTCAGACCAATCCTGGAGTATACGGCTCCAGCATGGAGTCCATATCTAGTCAAGCATAAGACTAACCTGGAAAAGGTTCAAAGGTTTGCCACCAGATAGTACCCGAGCTGAGAGGTATGAGCTACGAGGAGAGACTGAGGGAATTAAACCTCACGTTACTGGGAGACAGAAGAGTTAGGTGGGGACATGATCACCACATACAAGTTTCTTAGAGGAATTGATAGGGTAGATAAAGACAGACTATTTAACACCAGGAGCACACGCACTGAGGGACACAGGTGGAAATTGAGCGCCCAAATGAGCAATAGAGTCATTAGAAAGATTTTTTTCAGTGTGAGAGTAGTAAACAAACGCATTAGGAAGTGATATGTTGGAGGCTGACTCCATACACAGTTTCAAGTGCAGATATGATAGGGCCCAGTAGGCTCAGGACCCTGTACACCTGTTGATTGACAGTTGACAGGCGGAACCAAAGAGCCAGAGCTCAATTCCCGCAAGCACTACTAGGTAAGTACAAATAGGCAACTTGATAACTACAGTCATGAGAAACAATAACCTGCATTCACAGTCAAGAGAAACAATAACCCGCATACACGGTCAAGAAAAACATTGACCTGCAAATACAGTCAAGAGAAACATTAACCTGCAAATACAGTCAAAAGAAACATTAACCTGCAAATACAGTGAAGAGAAACATTAACCTGCAAATACAGTCAAGAGAAACATTAACCTGCAAATACAGTCAAGAGAAACATTAACCTGCAAATACAGTCAAGAGAAACATTAACCTGCAAATACAGTCAGGAGAAACGTTAACCTGCAAATACAGTCAAAAGAAACATTAACCTGCAAATACAGTGAAGAGAAACATTAACCTGCAAATACAGTCAAGAGAAACATTAACCTGCAAATACAGTCAAGAGAAACATTAACCTGCAAATACAGTCAAGAAAAACATTAACCTGCAAATACAGTGAAGAGAAACATTAACCTGCAAATACAGTCAAGAGCAACATTAACCTGCAAATACAGTCAAAAGAAACATTAACCTGCAAATACAGTCAAGAGAAACATTAACCTGCAAATACAGTCAAGAGAAACATTAACCTGCAAATACAGTCAAGAGCAACATTAACCTGCATATACAATCAAGATTGAATTAGTTCATTTATTTTGCACCCTGTACCCATGCTGTGGGTGGTAGTAGGACCGGTTACAGATGTATATACAATATAGTAACATATATTTCCCCAAAATTAAATTAGCAAACAAATAACAGTCTTGATAAGCTAGTTGCACAGTTTAATGTAACTGTCTCACCATAATTGTAAATTGCTCTGCTTAAGAGACTGTTGTAGTCTAGTTCTTGTACAATCAAGAGACATTAAACTGCAAACGTAATCAGTAAGTTTATGTTATTGCTTCTAGAGTCATACTTTCTTCTCAGTACCAGTTGGCAGAACATGACTGACATCTGATACTAAATAATATACAGTTCAACACAAGAACAGATGAAGACTGCAGTTGGCTCATTGGTCCATGTTAGGTTCGTCCAATGGGCCTAATGATCCATGTGAAGAAGGTCCAGTAGGCTTACTAACCACTGAGGAAAATCCATTAGACCTACAAGCCTAAGTGAAGCAGGCCCAGTAGGCCCATGCAAGTAAATTATAAAAAGAAGACACCAAGCCGGGAAAACTATGTAGAAACATCTGTGTCTCTAGATATTCAAAGGGCGCCAAATATCAATCAAGATGTCAATGTGTGCACAGAAATAAGGCGAGCAGCATCAGAGGCATCAGATTCATCAAGGATTTTATCTGATGACTAATGCCCTTCCTCATGAATCAGTGCTGATGAGGCGGCTTTCCTTCCTACAATGCGAGTGCTTCACACTTGCACTTTATCGTTAGCTCCCACAAAATATGTGCCTAAGCCAAACAGCTTCTCCATTGTAATCACTGCCATCATCTTATATCATGGTTGTTATGTTGAATGCAAATTTTACTACAAAGTACCTAAAAATAATTCCTCAACTTATGCTACAATGTACCTGTCGATAATCCTCAAATTTTACTAAAATGTACCTACTAATTTTCTTCAAATTTTCTTACAACGTACCTGTTATTTTTTTTTAAATTTGCTACAAATTACCTACTTAGAATTATCTGTTAGATTAAGGACCTGCCCAAAATGCTATGTGTGTTAGTGGCTTTATAAGAATGTAAAAACATCAATGCTAAGTACTCTCATAAACCCATTGTATCTTCTTGTATATATATATAAATAAATAAATTTATAAATAAATAAATAAATAAATATACAAATAAGTAAATAAATAAAGACATGAGGAAAGCGAGACATAATTTTCCCGAAAATTGGGGTATTCTACAAGATGCAGAACTAAGATCAGGCTGAGGATCAGAGAAATCAGGGTTTGGGGCATAGGAAAAGTCAAAAGAGATGACAGGGCTGTGGCAAGGAGTGTAGATAAATTGACAGTGTACAGTGAGGAAGGAGGTGCCGGGAAGGGGTGGTCAAGAGGGGTTGGGCTGAGTAGGGACAGTAACGACAGTATGTTCCAAATCAAGGACGACATCAGAATACGGACGATGTGAACTCCTGTAGCGAGCTTAGACAACTCTTACTACAGAGAGAGGAGATGTAGGAACTAAAATTGACAGGCGAGGTTGGGAGGAGGGACAAGTGTCTTTTTACCTGCCGAGGAGGAAGGGGGATCAGGCATACTTTGCACGGAAACGTCCCAGCATGTGGCTGTCTGAGCCAATGTCCACCTCACGCCATCCGTGGAGGGGTGTACATTGGCTCAGACAGCCACATGCTGGGGAAAACCATTAGACAGAGGAGAGGGCTGCGAAGGAAGATCCACACCCAAACTACACTTGTTCCCTACCATGGGAGGAACCTACCTTCAAAATAGTAATAGAAGGTCTTCCGATGAAATAAAGCTGCCTATAATCCAACAATCCTAAGGCGCATCATAGAAAAGCAAATGTGCAGCATTGCAGGAGGCACCCACATCATCACAGACGGATCGGTGGACACAGAATATGAAAGTGTTCGTGCTGCTCTTTGCACAGACAGCGAACAGACATATTGGAGACTGGCAGCACCCGTATCATCAACCCAAACTGGGCTGTTTGCCATATAACAGGCATTCGCATTTGTGATTGCAGAAAACACTCAAAATGCAAACATGCACACAGACTCTAAAGCTGCACTTCAAATATCAAGGAAAAAGTAGTGAAAAGACAACGTGGAAATAATTACCACCATTTTGTATCGTGGAGCAATAGCAAAAGGCAAAAGACTCAATATACCCCAAAACTGTATCCCATCCCATCCTGGAATCCTATTAAATAAGAAAGCCGACGAAACTGCTAAATTGGCAACTCGTCATCTAGTGGTACATAAAACAACCCAACCCAGCCTAAAGTACATAAAAAAACACCATCACAAAAAAAACTCTCACACCTCAACAAAGCCCATCTACACCAGAGAGTAGCAGATAAGGTATCTCTGCAATATAGTATCTGCAATATGGCATCTTCAGGCCACCAAGTTAGTTTAAATATCTCAAAAGGAATCCACAGGGAAATAGCAGTTCGGTTATATAGACTACGTCTAGGTTTTAGATGTAACTGGGAGATTGGTGAACCCCGACAGAGAGAATGCATCTTCTGCCAAACAATCACAGAAAAGCCACTACTTCACTATCTCCTGTAATGTGAAGCAACCAACGACCTTAGAAGAGCTTTAAGAGTCCCTGAATCTTGCAGTACCCACCATGAAACCATCAACACTGCCACTCTTCTGGTCAAGAAAGGTGTCCAGCAGCTGGACACCCTCATAGATACTGTTATTAAGTAGTATCCTCCCCCGCTATAGCAGCCTGACGATTTAAATGCGACCTCAGCACACAGTACTGTATATATTTACTCCAAAAATTTTAAAAAATCTGCCACTTACAGGCTATTCGTGCCCGTGCCACCTCTTGAATGGTTTAATCTTCGTCAATCATCAATCAATCAGAAGATGGGACCAAGAGGCGAAGGGGCCCACAGTGGATAAACATGAGCAAAGAAGCGCATAGACAACACGAAAACGCTAGACAGGTGAAGAATGGACAGATGATATTTGTAAAGCACTATTATATATATTTTTTTGTTGAACCTTAATCCATTTGCATACTTACATAAAAATGTAAATTCAGTTTGCTCGTAATTTTGGTCTAAGTTTTCCGAGACTGGAGATTAACGTCATATAGGTTAGTTATAGGTTAGTTTAGATTGGTTAGGTTTAGTTGGTTAGGCTAGATTGGTTACGTTAGGTTTAAATAGGTTAGGTTTGTCATTCTAGATTTTAATGAGAATTTATGACCATTCTGTAGCCTAAAAATGGACACCATAACCCAAGTAAAGTCCCAATAAAGCAAAGTAAGGTTGCATGATAACAGTGACTAATTTTTTGATTCTGTTTGAATTATTGCCAACGTTTTTGTATTTCTGTCTTAGTTTATACTCTTTACTAATTTTTACTCCTAGAGACCTTCACAACTTGTTTTACATCATTGAGATGAAACAACCGGAATTTAAAATTTTATGAATGGACTTTTGATAACATTTAACACACAATATTCTTATGTTCTTGCTAATGAAATAAAATAATTTAAAAATGTAATTAAACAAATTATATAAAAGCTATGCTAGTTCTGGATTTATTTAATTATCAACATGACATGAGCAACATGAATAAACATCATTCATCAAACACTGTAAACCTATTATGGGTCCTGTAGTACAGTGGTCTTCGTCCTCAGCTCATCACCGAAGAATCCGGGTTTGACCATGGAGGGAGAAAAAAAGTCCGGGCACATTTGATTTTACCCGATGGTTCTGTTCACCCAATGGTAAAATAGGTACCTGGGAGATATAAGCAACTGTTTCTAGAATGCATCTTTGGAAAGGTTAGTAGTTGATCAGGGGAAGGAGGGGGTGGGGGGAGCGGAAAGAAAGGAAGGGAATTTTCAGGGGAAAGCGCCAAGCCATTGCGACTATATAGCACTGGGAAGGGGGTCAGGATAAGGATTTGGGATTGTACGGATAGGTGCCCAACCACTTGGATGGTCGGGGATTGAACGCCGACTTAATCAAGCGAGACCGTCGCTCTACCGTCCAGTCCAAGTAGTTGGGTAGGGGGGGGGTAACATTGACAATGCTAAGTACAGTCTTGCAGTTCCAGAGCTCTGGAAATACAACAATATCTTGACGAGAGTAAGAGTCACCTTATATCCGGTTCCTCCGCAGGCAAACAGCATCTTGTCAGTAACATTTGCCACATTCTTGGCAGCAACAAACTTCACCTGCCAGAACCACTCTCGATATCCTGTCCTGTAATGTAATGAGGAAAATGTCATATATTGTTCAGGTGTTTGATGATATGTGATGTACATATATGCAATATATGTTAACCCGTCACGTCATAACTGTTTGCAATTCCTCTGCAGTCTAGTCCACTGAGCACCTGGTTCACTGAGCACCTGGTTCACTGAGCACCTGGTTCACTGAGCACCTGGTTCACCGAGCACCTGGTTCACCAAGCCTCCAATGCATGGATATTTATCTAGATATTTGTTATAGTCTGAAATCATATCATGGTTCAAATATTAATTTACTTGTAAACTGGCAAGTGCACCTTTGTCCTAAATAGAAAATATTAACAAGTTATAACTTCATTGTATTATATATCATAAATCAATGGTTTAAAATATAAAAAGGTTATGCTTACCTCATTTTCTTTGAAACTGTCTAAAAAATTTAGTTTTCTGTAAATTAAATCCTAGGGGATACTCAAACTGTTTTCGAATTTCATATTTCACATGTTTCAGAATACTACACCGTATAAACGTAACCAAACCTAACCTAACCTTAACCTAACCATGGATAGGGCGAATATAATAGCACTAATTACATAGTAGTTTTGAAGTGAAGTCATCAGGGTACCTCTTCCTTGAGGACAGGTTGCTTACAGATATAGAGTTTTTTTGGGTCCCTGGAGCATTTCATATATATATATGTCGTACCTAGTAGCCAGAATGCACTTCTCGGCCTACTATGCAAGGCTCGATTTGCCTAATAGACCGAGTGATTATCTTTTTTTCAATAAATTGTTTCTTATTGGTTTATTTTAAATATTATTATTATTATATTATATTAAGAACATAAATTATTGATTTATTAATGTTAGTTTATGTTAGGTTAAGATAAGTTAGGTTAGGTAGGGTTGGTTAGGTTTGGTCATATATCTACGTTAGTTTTAACAAAAAAAAAAAAAATAGCTCATACATAATGAAATGAATAGCTTTATCGAATTCATATATTCATAATTCAATTCAATTATATATGTCGTACCTAGTACCCATATAAAATATATATATATATATATTATATATATATATATATATATATATATATATATATATATATATATATATATAGATATATATAGATATATATATATAATTATATATTATATGTCGTACCTAGTAGCAGAACGCACTTCTCAGCCTACTATGCAAGGCCCGATTTGCCTAATAAGCCAAGTTTTCATGAATTAATTATTTTTCGACTACCTAACCTACCTAACCTAACCTAACCTAACTTTTTGGCTACTAACCTAACCTAACCTATAAAGATAGGTTAGGTAGGTTAGGTAGGGTTGGTTAGGTTCGGTCAATATCTACGTTAATTTTAACTCCAATAAATAAAATTGAACCTCATACATAATGAAATGGGTAGGTTTATCATTTCATAAGAAAAAAAATTGAGAAAATATAATAATCATGAAAACTTGGCTTATTAGGCAAATCGGGCCTTGCATAGTAGGCTGAGAAGTGCGTTCTGGCTACTAGGTACGACATATATACTATATATATATATATATATTATATATATATAATATATATTATATATATATATAAAAATTGAGAAAATATATTAATTCATGAAAACTTGGCTTATTAGGCAAATCGGGCCTTGCATAGTAGGCTGAGAAGTGCGTTCTGCTACTAGGTACGACATATATATATATGTTGTATCTAGTAGCCAGAACGTACTTCTCAGCCTACTATGCAATGCCCGATTTGCCTAATAAGCCAAGTTTTCATGAATAATATATTTTCTCTAATTTTTTTCTTATGAAATGATAAAGCTACCCATTTCATTATGTATGAGGTAAATTTTTATTTATTGGAGTTAAAATTAACGTAGTTATATGACCGAACCTAACCAACCTACCTAACCTAACCTAACCTATCTTTATAGGTTAGGT
>WNGS01044347.1:179856-204901 GCA_020271785.1 Procambarus virginalis
TTGTTCAATGTCAACCAATAATTTTTGACTAGTTGTATATGAAAATGGCTGCAATTGTTCCACGAATTTTACACATTTTCAAGTTTAAATAAACAAACACTTTCAACAATCATTCTATATGACACCTTTTCTGACACATTAGCATATAATAAGCCACAGTCTCCGTGGTGTAGTGGTAAGACACTCGCCTGGCGTTCCGCGAGCGCTGTGTGTGTACTTGGACGAAAAAACGATTCTTTGTGGCAGGGGATCGTATTCCAGGGACCTGCCCGCAACGCTACGCGTACTAGTGGCTGTACAAGAATGTACAACAATTGTAGATATCTCAAAAAAAAAATAAATAAAGGTTTGTAGTGGTAAAGTTTCCAAAACTCTTTATTTTCCCAATACAAAGTCAAAGTTCCCCCCAAATTATAACACATGTCATGTTTATTGCTATTATAAAATCAATAAATGAACTTAGGAAAATGCTCACAACCGATTTTAGAGATACACCTTACATATATTTGTAAGTTTCATGTAAATTGAATATAAATAAAGTTATTTGAACGTTTCTTACTTGATAATAAATATGAAATAATAGTCCAAGGTGCTGCCATCTGTGGCCGAGGTTGACATCAACCGTTTTCACCAAATTGCACCTTACAGAGAGGCTTATGTGCATTCAGGTGTACAAGTGTCAGCAAATCGTCAGAAAAAAAAATTTAACTTAAATTTTTTTCTAATAAAACTAATATTTTTTTAATACAGGTATATGCTATTGTGATAGCCGAGTCATAGATATGATTTCAGTTGACACTTGTGTTTGATAACTGTTTTTGACCATTTTGGAATAGTTTTGACCCCTACTTCAATATTTTTTTTCTCCCTTCCTTTTATGCTACAATGCTGAGACTTGGGCAAGATGAACCTCTTCATTACAACTCGTCAAAAAAGTGATTGAAACCGAACCATTTTCATTTATTGCATATTTTGGGCAAATTTGGAAGGAATGTGCCCCCATAAGAATGCATTAACAGAACTCTCAGCTCCTAAATCAGATGGATGCACCCTAGCTGGCACCTGCTAGGGTGAAGATTGCAGGAGAACTTGGCTGCTCAACTCTGTGCAAGGCTGTCTCTAACTGAACTATAAGCCCACGTCCTACCTTGAGGAAGGCTGTAGCTGTAGTCTTCTTGACTGACCGTTTATTGACCGAGACATGCTCAAATGACACTTACAGGTCCCATACTGGCAGCCAGTACAAGGCTCCATTATTTAATATTGTCTTTGTACAGTATACAAGTTACCAGAGGTAAATCCTCAGCAGCTTCAAGACCAACTAATGAAAACAGAACACTGCTTGGAAAACCTCACAAATCCAGTACCGATCATCATCGTGCTTGGGAACTTAAGTTTAATTTGGGCTAATGTTTGCAGTGCACACCACACTACAAATTACACAAATTAATAAACAGTTCAAACCGAAGTACAGGTACGGTACTAAATTGATTACCTTCACTGGGTTAACAGTGAATTAATTTTTTTTATAAAAATTAAAATTTTTAAGGACCAATCCCTGGCATAGCCTAACCTAAAAAGATACGCACCTGTTATGACGTGATGGAGCCTCTGGTTAAATTTACACCATCTTATTTAGACGAGTTACTGAGCAGGCCTGATTAATCAACTCCATTACAAAATCTATAAACAACCAAAGAGCAGTTTGTCAAATATTTCCTCAATTTATCCATTAATTTTAATTACTTTAAATTCCACATTAATTTTAAATTATAATAAATCCACAATGCATTACTTTGCATTCCAGATAATCAGCCAATATTACAATAAAACCACACTAGATCACTTACCTTGTTGTATCATTCTTCAATTACCAGTATTATGCAGCTCATCTCTGAAAGATTAAAAAAAAGTTAATCGACCATGTAACATGAGAAATGCTAAACAAAGCAACACTAGTCAGAAAATATTGAACATCACACTTTCAGATATATGCTTGTCTATATATTCATCACAATATTCACACAACATTAAGTGACTTATCACTTAAAATGCCACAAAGCAATATACCTAATATTGGATTTAAAACTAAATGCAATCAAGATTAATATAAAATTCCTTCAGAGACTTATTCAGCAGTTAGTGGGCACCTTAACTTAATAGTTATTTAACACTATCGCTGACTTTAGACACCGATCCCGTCCATTTTTTCTCCCGAATCCTTACGGTGGACCGGACTTGCGTCCACTACAAAAATATTTGTATAAAAATTCATTTTTTATCCGATCGACCTCGGGATAGTATCAAAATAAGCACCTTAAGATTGCGCACAATTTGATACCAAAATGAAAGATATAACATGAAACTTGATGTCCTAACACTTGAAAGATTATAAATAGGTTTTTGGTCAAAATATTAAAATATTTGGTAAAATTCTATTTATTGTCCTATTATCTTGGGACTAGTTTTAAAATGCATGCCTTTACGTTGCAAACAATTTGATACCAAAATGAAAGATGTAACAAAAATTTGTCAGAACATTGGAAAGAAATAATTGTGATGATGAGCTTCCAGAATGAAAATATTTGTTAAAATTCCAGTTATTGCTCTATTATTATGGGACTAGTTTTAAAATACGCACCTTTTTATTGCGAACAATTTTATACCAAAATGAAAGAAAGTAATTAATAGAAGGCATCAAACCGGGAAGGCTATGTAGCACCATCAAATGTGCGGGATAATCAGAGGGCACTAAATATCACCAAGGATGCCAATACGAGAACAAAAACGCGTAAGGCGAACGATATCAAAAGTATCAGTCGCCAAGAATTCTATCGATACCAAGATGAAAGATGTAACACGAAAATTGATGTTATCAAACTAAACGAGTATACACATTAGGTTGCAGAGTACAAATATGGTGCTTGTTCACGGGTAACTTTAGGCTTTTCTGCGAGGAGGCACTACAGGCGTTTGTACATTATATTCATACACACCTGTAGGGAATTTATTGCGAACACAATACCAAAATGAACTATTTCGCATGAGAATTAAGGTGAGAAAGCTGCAACGAGTATACACATTTAGGCGTCACCGCGCGCTTGCCCGCATGTTGGGTCCATGACACAAGTTGACTGCTCGCATGTCGGGTAAGCGATAGTGTTAACAGTGCCTGGCAAATCAATTTGGATACCAGTCCAACATTAACCCTAGCATTAAAGTGCAAAAGCCTATTAATTCTCCAACAGCAATACTTTGCACAACACCAAATTTTAGTTTACAATAATTTGTAGTCACTCCCGCCCATCCTTGTTCCATACCATATCTAGCACTTGCCATGTCGTACTAACCAACCTTAAAGGTCGTGACCTTAACCTCACTAATGTTCCTATCTAAACATACAATCCATAAAGATATCGGAACCACCACCCAGCTTTACTAACAGGCATGGCACATTGAGTCATTCAATACTTAGTTGCACACCCTGAATATTTACAAGTCACTCAAATGCCATTAACACTTTCGCGCACTGAGGTTAAGGAAAAAAACTTGGACCTTATGCCCCTGGCGCTTCGCGCAGCCAAGCGGTGAGACCGAAAAGTGTATACTCTTTTTACTCTCCTCACACTAATTGTAGGCGTACGTATTTAAATTTGGTATCACTGTGTTCGCAATAGAATTGTCTACAAGAACATACGTATAAAATGCCGTCAAATCATAAGGCATATCAACAACCAATAAAAAACTATTGACATCACTTGCCGAGAGCGCCAAACAGCAACAAAATGTTTCCATTCTCGTAATGGTTGTGAAGCCCACAGTTGTCCTACATCGTTAATTTTGGTATCATTGGAATCGCAATTAAATTCTCTATACGGACATATGCATATAAATATAGAATCAATGTCGCAACTGACCCACAAGAGTGTGGGAAGTGGCTGAAGTGTTACCCGCGGCGGCATATCGCCGAAAATGACATCGAAAAGTGTATTTTCAATTCACTGTCCTGACATTATTTTTGGATGTACGCATTTAATTTTTGTACCAATGTGTTCGCAATAGAATGTTCTATAAGAATATAAGTATAAACCGTCAAATAAGAATGCGTTCGACCGGCAACAAATATAAAAAGTACGTCGATCATACGCGTCGGGTCAATAATGCAATAGTTTTACCACGAAGATTCACTGCCATGACATTTTCTTTAATAAGCTCTTCTGTTATTAGAGAAAAACGTAAATTTTATGGCGAACATTTCTAAACTATCCCCAAGAAAATCGAAGCAAAAATGGATTTTATACAAATATTTTTTATTTTAACTGGGATACTAGTTAAAAGTGCGGAACCGTCAGAACAGCTCATAACGACCCGGCTAGTTAAAAATGGGCGAAAGTGTAAATAACTTGAAGAAAGCAACCACTATAACTATTGTTAGTTCAGATACATTTACAGGTTTTAAGCAATTTCTTGGTTTTCCAAATAATCAGCAAATATCGTTAAGACGATCCGGTTATCACAGGTATGGGTACATACCCGAAATACATATAATGTAGTTGTGTCGGTACCAGTTCTCCACAATGACGATGCTCCAAACAGGAATCTTTGCAAAAGCATAAACCAGTTTGCCTGTAAAGGGAAAATAAACCCAATGTTAACTACTAGAGAATCACCACATGCAGGATCAAAGTTATACCAGTCTCAGAACACTTTGTCTTCACTCCTGTGTCAGACATCTAAGGAAGGATTAATTATCATCATACTTAGGTTACATTACTTAGCAAAAACAAACTATTTTGTAGCACTAAGTGTAGTCGGACAGTACACTACTTACTAGGGATGTAGCATAGCGTATCATAGCATTGCATAACACGGCATAAGGACGAAGAGAAGGCCAAGTGCCTAGACTGTCAATCTGTCGAACAAGAAACACACATTACACTTGTTCCAGGTTTGAAACATTTGAGTCTGCTGAAAGTAATTCAGAAATGAGGAATTCACTAGTCAACATTATTATTATGGTAGAATATTCATCACTTAATTATCAAAAGTTAATATTGTTGTGCACAAGCTCACCTTGAGTGTTAATGTGTTGTACATCACTTCACCTGGAAAGTTAAGGCTTTGTTAATATACTTGTAGAAAACTATGTATACTTCTGAAGTTTAACACTAATTCAGAATCCTTTTGACTTTCTCTCACAGAGATCAAGTATAAAAATCTGTCATCATTGCACAAAATTATCCACACCTTTTACTAGAAAGAAAAGTGACCAGTTTAAAAAAAAATCATCATTTGTGTGGTCGGACTGTTTACAGAAGAAACCAATAAACAAAAAAATACAACCTAATAAACAAATTTCAACATTTACTTACCAATAAACAAATTTCTACACCTTAATCTGTACACTTTGCCACATCCCAAACCTGAAGAAAGATCAAAACTTTAGCTTCATCAACATTAGAGACAGGGCTCATGTATATAGTGGTCAGACCTGTTGAGCTTGAACCTTCAGGTGTCAGGATACAATTGCAATTTCATCATTATCAGCAATGAGAACTAAACTAAGTTTAAGACTAACCAGAGACTGCTACGTAACCGCTAGCCCAGCTAACTTGCTCTAATGTGCTTTAGTCCTTGATGCATCAATGTTGCTTGCTTAGGGGATGGGAGGGTGCTCCACCTTAGGGAGAGAAATGTTTGTTTATGACATTTACGTTAAGGTCCATTACTTAATGTACACTAAACTGCATTTCATCAGACAGCCTTGTGGCCAATTTGACACACGGCCTCTAGTCCACAGCAGTGGGTTCCACCATTGCTGGCGCTGCTGTGTAGCGACTACAGGATTAGTACAAGTGTTTTGTCATCATATAAACTGTGTGTGAACGTTACAAGAATTTTAATACAAATTGTTAAATATATTATAGTGCCTCAAGTTGCTACAATGCACAAAATATGGACTATGGCATTCTTAACAGTTTGGTCTGGTAATGACGCAGCATTGCGTGACATTTTTACTTGGGGGAAGTCTGGTAATGATGCAGCATTGCATGATTTCCGGCGGCAAATTTGCGACGGTTTCGGGAGGTGCGCGCCACGGTTTTAAACATATACATATGTCGTACCTAGTAGCCAGAACGCACTTCTCAGCCTACTATGCAAGGCCCGATTTGCCTAATACGCCAAGTTTTCCTGAATTAATATATTTTCTCTAATTTTTTTCTTAAATGATAAACCTACCCATTTCATTATGTATGAGGTCATTTTTTTTTATTGGAGTGAAAATTAACGTAGATATATGACCGAACCTAACCAACCCTACCTAACCTAACCTATCCTATCTTTATAGGTTACGTTAGGTTAGCTAGCCGAAAAAGTTAGGTTAGGTAGTCGAAAAACAATTCATGAAAACTTGCCTTATTAGGCAAATCGGGCCTTGCATAGTAGGCTGAGAAGTGCGTTCTGGCTACTAGGTACGACATACACACCTGTAGAAAATTTCATTGCGAATACAATAAAATGAAAGACCTAGGACCAGAATTGAGGTAGTTGAAAAGAGTACTGTATACCCATTTTATTGCCCTTTGTTAGCGCTCATTGCGGTAACGCACAGTCACTTTCTCTGTTTGCTGTGGGTGGGACGCCGGGCTTTTAGACTTTATATTTGCATATACTCCTGTAGGGAATTCTATTGCAAACACTGACACAAAAATGAAAGATCTAGGACCAGAATCGAGATGTCCAAAGTGAAGAGAGCACACATTTTATTGCTCTTTCTCGCTCCCGGGTAACACGCTCTCACTTTCTCGCCGGGTTTTTGGGCTTTATATGCAATTAGTCCTGTAGAGAATTCTATTGCGAACACATGATACCAAATTGAAAAACCTAGGACGAGAATTGAGATGACAAATTTGAAGGGAGTATACACATTTCGGTGTGACCTTGCTCTATTGTAATGAGAGGCACCTTGGGGTGGTGCAGCTCTCTTTCTGGTAACTTTCATCTTGTCGGCAGGTGGATTGCGCCGCTATTTTTGACATTATATGCATATATTCCTGTTGGGAATTTATTCCGAACACATCGATACCAAAATGAAAGACCTAAGACGAGAATTGAGGTAACTAAAGAGAAATGAGTGTACACATTTTATCGGTCTTGCGCACTCCCGGATAACACGCTCTCACTTTCTCTGTTTGTTGCGGATGGTACGCTGGGCATTTGGACTTCATATGCCTTTATTCCTGTAGAGAATTCTATCAGGACCTAACCAACCACAGATTAGAGAACTACTTAGATTCTGTGACAATTTTCACTTACTCAGCAGATATCGGAGCCAACGAGAAATGAAAATATTCTAGATCTGGTCTTTACGAACAATGAAGACATTATCAGAGACATTACGATATCAGATACCACATATTCAGATCACAAGCTCATTGAAGTGCAAACTACCATCAATACTCAGAATAGACCTAAAACGTTGATAAAGCGAGAGGGGCTATTCAGTAAATTCAATTTTAATAATAAAAGGATAGACTGGGAGATAATAAACAGGGAACTTAAAAACATTCCATGGGAAACTGTTTTAAGTAATAAAAGTCCTACAGAAGGAATAGAAAAACTGACTTCGGAAGCGTATCAAGTCTGTCTGAAACATGTTCCTTTGAGGAAAGCCAGAAAGAGATCCAACGTAGAAAGAGAACGCAGAAGACACTATAAACGCAGGAAAAGAATAACGGAACTGCTTATGCAGACACGAATTTCCCGTCAAAGAAGGAATAATTTAAATAGGGAGATTGAAGAAATCGAGCGGAAATTGAAACACTCATATGAAACTGAAGAAAGGCAGTTAGAACAGAAAGCAATTCAGGAAATAAAGAAAAATCCAAAATACTTCTTCACATATGCGAAATCAAAAGCAAAAACTACTGCCAGTATTGGACCTATTCGTACAAGTGAAGGTTCATACACGGAGGATGACAAAGAAATTAGTGAAATCCTAAAAAAGCAGTATGAGGACATGTTTAGCACTCCAATAAACAACATGAAAGTAGAAGATCCAGACAATTTCTTTATGCGGGATATCCCAACCCCTGTAAATATAACTGATATCAACACGAGCGCACTAAATTTTGAAAGAGAAATTGAAAACATGCCCATGCACTCGGCCCCAGGTCCAGACTCATGGAATTCAATATTTATAAAGAAATGCAAAGTGCCGGTAGCACAGGCACTCAGTATAGTGTGGAGGAAGAGCTTGGACACGGGGGAGATACCAGATGCACTTAAAGTAGCAGACATAGCCCCTCTACACAAGGGAGGGAGCAAAGCATTGGCAAAGAATTATAGACCAGTTGCACTAACATCGCACATAATAAAAGTATTTGAGAGAGTGATTAGGAGTCAGGTCACCAATTTCATGGAGACCAATGACCTTCACAACCCAGGCCAACATGGATTTCGAGCGGGAAGATCGTGCCTCTCACAGCTACTTGAGCACTACGATAAAGTCACTGAGGCATTAGAAGAAAAACAGAATGCTGATGTGATATACACGGACTTCGCAAAGGCTTTCGATAAATGTGACCATGGCGTGATAGCACACAAAATGAAGTCAATGGGAATAACCGGTAAAGTAGGACGCTGGATACTCAGTTTTCTGTCAAACAGGACTCAGCGAGTAACGGTCAACCATATAAAATCTAGTCCAAGTGCAGTTAAAAGCTCTGTACCTCAGGGTACAGTCCTTGCACCGCTGCTTTTCCTTATTCTCATATCAGATATAGACAAAAATACAAGTCACAGCTTCGTATCATCCTTTGCAGACGACACAAAAATCAGTATGAAAATTACCTCGGCTGAAGACATTGAAAAACTTCAAGCTGATATTAATAAAGTTTTCGACTGGGCATCAGAAAATATATGATTAACAGTGACAAATTCCAGGTACTCAGGTACGGTAAAAATGAGGACCTTAAACATAATACAGGGTACAAAACACAATCAAATGTGCCCATAGTAGGAAAACAACATGTAAAGGATTTGGGAATAATGATGTCTGACGACCTAACGTTTAGGGAGCATAACCAAGCAAATATTGCGACAGCCAGAAAAATGATAGGATGGATTACGAGAACTTTCAAATCCAGGGATCCCATCACAATGCTTGTACTCTTCAAGTCACTTGTGCTGTCCCGTCTTGAGTACTGTTCAGTACTCACTTCCCCCTTCAGAGCAGGAGAGATTGCTGAAATAGAGGGAATACAGAGAACATATACGGCACGCATAGACGCGATAAAGCACCTAAATTATTGGGATCGTCTCAAAGCTCTCCAAATGTACTCACTAGAAAGAAGACGAGAGAGATATCAAATAATATACACCTGGAAGATACTGGAGGGCCAGGTCCCAAATCTACACAGTAAAATAACAACGTACTGGAGTGAACGATATGGAAGAAAATGCAGAATAGAACCAGTGAAGAGCAGGGGTGCCATAGGCACAATCAGAGAACACTGNGGACCACCCATAACCATGAAGACCACCCATAACCATGAAGACCACCCCATAACCATGAGGACCATCCATAACCATGAAGACCATCCATAACCATGAGGACTATCCATAACCATGAGGACATCTATACCATGAGGACCATCCTAACCATGAGGGACCATCCATAACCATGAGGACCATCCATAACCATGAGGACCATCCATAACCACGAGAACCATCCATAACCACGAGGACCATCCATAACCACGAGGACATCCATAACCATGAGGACCATCCATAACCATGAGAACCATCCATAACCATGAGAAACCATCCATAACAACCATGAGAACCATCCATAACCATGAGGACCACCCATAACCATGAGGACCATCCATAACCACGAGGACCATCTGGTTGATGGATACCTGGTTGATGGGGTTGGGAGTTCTTCTACTCCCCAAGCCCGGCCCGAGGCCAGGCTCGACTCCATCCATACCACGAGGACCATCCATAACCATGAGGACCATCTATAACCATGAGGACCATCCATAACCGTTGGGACCACCCATAACCATAAGGACCATCCATAACTATGAGGACCATCCATAATAATGGGGAACAATCCATAACCATGAAGACCATCCATAACCGTGGGGATCACCCGTAACCATGAGGACCATCCATAACCACGAAGACTATCCATAACCATGACGACCATCCATAACCATGAGGACCATCCATAACCATGAAGACCATCCATAACCATAAGGATCATCCATAACCATAAGGACCATCATAACTATGAAGACCATCCATAACCATGAAGACCATCCATAACCATGAGGACCACCCATAACCATGAAGACCATCTATAACCATCCATAACCATGAAGACCATCCATAACCATGAGGACCATCCATAACCATGAAGACCATCAATAACCATGAAACCATCCATAACCATAAGGACCACCCATAACCATGAAGACCATCCATAACCATGAGGCCTCCATAACCATGAAGACCATTTATAACCATGAATACCATCCATAACCATGAGGACCATCCATAACCATGAGGACCATCCATAACCATGAGGACCATCCATAACCATGAGGACCATCCATAACCATGAGACCATCCATACCATGAGGACCATCCATAACCATGAAGACCATCCATAACCGTGGGGACCACCCGTAACCATGAGGACCATTCATAATAATGGGGAACATCCATAACCATGAAGACCATCTATAACCATGGGGACCTCCATAACCATGAGGACCATCCATAACCACGAAGACTATCCATAACCATGACGACCATCCATAACCATGAGGACCATCCATAACCATGAGGACCATCCATAACCATGAAGACCATCCATAACCATGAGAACCATCCATTACCATGAGGACATCCATAACCATGAAGACCATCCATAACCATGAGGACCATCCATAACCATGAAGACCATCCATAACCATAAGGACCACCCATAACCATGAAGACCATAACCATGACGACCATCCATAACCATGAGGACCATCCATAACCATGAGGACCATCATAACCATGAAGACCATCCATAACCATGAGGACCATCCATAACCATGAGGACCATCCATAACCACGAATACCATCCATAACCATGAGGACCATCCATAACCATGAGGACCATCCATAACCACGAAGACTATCCATAACCATGAGGACCATCCATAACCATGAGGACCATCCATAACCATGAAGACCATCCATAACCATGAGGACCATCCATAACCATGAGACCATCCATAACCGTAGGATCATCCATAACCATGAGGACCATCCATAACCATGAGACCATCCATAACCATGAGGACCATCCATAACCATGAGTACCATCCATAACCATGAGGACCATCCATAACCATGAGGACCATCCATAACCATGAGTACCATCCATAACCATGAGGACCATCCATAACCATGAAGACCATCCATAACCGTAAGAACCACCCACAACCATGAGGACCATCCATAACCATGAAGACAATCCATAACCATGAGGACCATCTATAACCATGAGGACCATCCATAACCATGAAGACCATCCATAACCATGAGGACCATCCATAACCATGAGGACCATCCATAACAATGAAGACCATACATAACCATGAAGAGCATCCATAACCATGAGGACCATCCATAACCATGAGGATTATCCATAACCATGAAGACCATCCATAACCATGAGGACCATCCATAACCATGAGGACCATCCATAACCATGAGGACCATCCATAACCATGAGGACCATCCATAACCATGAGGACCATCCATAACCATGAGGACCATCCATAACCATGGGGACCATCCATAACCATGAGGACCATCCATAACCATGAGGACCATCCATAACCATGAGGACCATCCATAACCATGAGGACCATAAACATGAGGACCATCCATAACCATGAAGACCATCCATAACTATGAGGACCATCCATAACCATGAGGACCATCCATAACCATGAGGACCATCCATAACCATGAAGACCATCCATAACCATGAGGACCATCCATAACCATGAGGACCATCCATAACCATGAGGACCATCCATAACCATGAGGACCATCCATAACCATGAGGACCATCCATAACCATGAGGACCATCCATAACCATGAAGACCATCCATAACCATGAGGACCATCCATAACCATGAAGACCATCCATAACCATGAGGACCATCCATAACCATGAGGACCATCCATAACCATGAGGACCATCCATAACCATGAGGACCATCCATAACCATGAGGACCATCCATAACCATGAGAACCATCCATAACCATGAGAACCATCCATAACCATGAGGACCATCCATAACCATGAGAACCATCCATAACCATGAGGACCACCCATAACCATGAGGACCATCCATAACCATGAGAACCATCCATAACCATGAGAACCATCCATAACCATGAGAACCATCCATAACCATGAGGACCACCCATAACCATGAGGACCATCCATAACCACGAGGACCATCTGGTTGATGGATACCTGGTTGATGGGGTTCTGGGAGTTCTTCTACTCCCCAAGCCCGGCCCGAGGCCAGGCTCGACTCCATCCATAACCACGAGGACCATCCATAACCATGAGGACCATCTATAACCGTTGGGACCACCCATAACCATAAGGACCATCCATAACTATGAGGACCATCCATAATAATGAGGAACCATCCATAACCATGTGGAACCATCCATAACCATCCATAACCCCAAGGACCACCCATAACCATAAGGACCATCCATAACTATGAGGACCATCCATAATATGGGGAACCATCCATAACCATGAGGACCACCCATAACCACGAGAACCATCC
This sequence comes from Procambarus virginalis, assembly GCA_020271785.1. NCBI lineage: Eukaryota > Metazoa > Arthropoda > Malacostraca > Decapoda > Cambaridae > Procambarus > Procambarus virginalis. The sequence continues at coordinate 192,743 of WNGS01044347.1, forward strand.
ATAATCATGGAGACCATCTATAATAATGGGGAACCATCCATAACCATGGGTACCATCCAACATATTATCTTGTATAGACGGTACTCGTGTGTGAAACGTAAGAGAATGTTAAACTTACTGTAGTCTGGCAGCTGTTGTGACAAATGACGCAGGGCTGCTATTGAGGAAAGTCTGATGTACTGACGCAGGACTGCTATAGAGAAGTACAGTGTGCGGACCGGACTGGTGCTGACAGCTAACTAGAGCCCAAAGCGGCAAGACGTACGGTACGTACGGAACGCGTCCACCACCTGTACCACTAACAGATTTTCTGTCTGAACGTATGCAGTTGGGTCCAACCCCTATGGAGTTGTGGGGGGTCAGACGGGCCCCGACACTATGAATGTGTTACCCACCAGTTCTTTGGGCCCCACCACTACAGGAGTACCCTATCCACAGGTGAGGTCACCCCATTCATAGGCGGGGAGGACATCCCATCAATAAAGGGAGGACACTTCATCCATATATATTAACTCTAATCTGGTACGTCATTATTTTGGTTTACAGAGTTAATCTATAAAATATACAACGTATAAATAAAAATTAAAGCACCAAAATAATTATCAAAAGTAGGCACCAAAGCGAGCAATATCAAAGGTATTTTATTTATTTGACATTCTTGTAAAGCCACCGGCACGCATAGCATTTCAGGCAGGTCCTTAATTCGAAATTTTCCCCCGGTATACGATCCGCCAAAGTAGGGTGGTAGAAATAGCCTAAGCTACTCTATCCCTTTGAGATGTATTTCTTTCTTGTCTCAATAAACATACTTGAACTTGACCCGCCAAATTGTTCAACAACCCGGTGATAGTCATCCACTGCTGGGTGAACAGAGGAGTGAACTTGTGTTCTTAAAGATATCCTCATAATGCACCCAAAATGTGCCACTTCAGGCTACTGAGCCCTGTATATCTGACCATCCTCATAATGCATCCAGTGCAGACTACTTATCACACTACACACAGAAATCACAATAGCGCGATGCATCAAATGAACAAATTCACAAGGGCGTGACGAGGGTTCGAACCTACGTCCGAGAGCATCCCATACGCTGCCTTAATCGACTGCGCTACGACATGGTAAAAGAATTGCAACCAGAAGTTCTACTGCCCTTACTTGGACCCTGCAGCCTCTCGGACACACAAACTAGGATTTTTACGCAACTCCCCCATGCACTCGAGCTGTCAATAGGCCGTTTACCTCTTCGCCCTTTCTTCATTACACACACAAATCACAATAGCGTGATGCATCAAATAACAAATCCACGAGGTTTGTGTCAGACAAAAAATCCTGGCATGTCTCAGAGGCTGCAAGGTCCAATTAAGGGCAGTAGAACTTCTGGTTGCAATTCTTTTACCATGTCGTAGCGCAGTCGATTAAATTTAAGGCAACGTCTGAGATGCTCTCAGACGTAGGTTCGAACCCTCGTCACGGAGCCGGTCGGCCGAGCGGACAGCACACTGGACTTGTGATCCTGGGTTCGATCCCAGGCGCCGGCGAGAAACAATGGGCAGTTTCTTTCACCCTATGCCCCTGTTACCTAGCAGTAAAATAGGTACCTGGGTGTTAGTCAGCTATCACGGGCTGCTTCCTGGGGGTGGAGACCTGGTCGAGGACCCGGCCGCGAGGACACTAAAGCCCCGAAATCATCTCGAGATAACCTCAAGATAACGGCTCTTGTGGATTTGTTCATTTACTTATCACATACCTATGTATGACTAACCATCCTGTGTGATAGGGATTTTAGCATGACGTAGCTACGTTTTTGACACTACCTTTGATATAGATTGCCCGAAACGCATTGCGTAATAGTGGCTTTAGGCATTGTATGTACTAGCTCTATCTATAAATCGATCCACTTATGTAAAATCTCTATGTATGTACCTTTCCTGAATAAACATATTTATTTATTTATTTATTTAGATTAGGGTAGCTGCACAAATGCAGATGTACCTAAACAAAAAAAAATACAAAATACAGTATAACAAAAAAAATCCAGAATGCAAAAAATAAGACTACAGTTTGGATAGAAAGGAGCTGGCCGGCGCTCCCTTAAAGTGTCCACGAGTTAAGCGTGTATAGCCAACAGTAACCGAGACAGAGCCATTTCACTTTGTGGTAGGAGTAAGGCCAATGGTATGCTATGAGACTTTACTTGCCAAGTTTCTTAGCCCAAGCACAGCCTTAACCACAATGACGAGCGCTTACGACGCAAAAGTAACTGCGGAAGGGCTTATAACATAGCGCACAGTTCAGACGTGAAGATTCTAGCCTCGGCAGGCAGCAAGCAATTATCAAAAGGCAGCAGCAAATCAGGAAGGCTATGCAGCACCATCAAATGTGCGGGCTATTTATAGGGCGCTAAATAAATGTCCCCAAGGATGCAAATACGAGAAAAGCACATAAGGCGAACAATATCGAAGGTTCAGATTCAACAAATTCTATGGAGAGACGGTCGGAAAGCAAGACACGCACGTCCAGGAAGTACCAACATGCAAGAATATGCATGACTAAGAGGGACAATAAGGAGCAGGGCGGCGCTCCATTAAGTGGCTGAGTTAAACGTCTATGGCAAATACGTAACCTCGCCAGAGCAGTTTCCCACAGCCGGTTACATTGTAATGCGAAAAAGTTAACAACCGAACCTATAGTTTCCTAGGACTAGTTAAGTACATGTGTACTATATTAGGTCCAACATTGCCTATTTAGGCAATTAAGGTAGAATTCTGCTTACGAAAGATCTGGTCAATTTGTACAAAAACTATTGTAGAGTACACGGACCATTTCATACACATGGTACTAGATACCATAACGTACATATTGGCTGTGTTATTTCCCTAAAGTGTATACTGTAGTTGCAGCACAATTCACAGTATACTTTTAGTCCAAGACTAAGCTATAGCAGCCTTAACCCTCCAGAGGTTGGTAGGCCCATCATAATGGGTCTACCGTACACAGGTCTGTGATAATTAGTCAATTATCAGAGCATATACCCTTAGCTGTGTGTATAAAGTAATTATACACCACACCCACAGCATTCTAAACTGCAACACATTAACAGCCTACCAATTAGAAGTTCAGTTGAGACGAGTAATAACCTTACCTTGCAACCTTTCCAATTTAACAAATTTAATTCTAATGGGTTGCACACTCAAAATGTTTTCTTTCAGAAAATTGCTTGCTAATTGTTTACAAAATTGTTAACATATACCAAATATTATCTAACTAGTCTACTCCACTAGAACTAAAAATCTCTTTAAATGTTATTACATGAATTCTTACAATAATCTGAAAAGGGGGAAACAAAGCCAGTCACTTCCACCTGAAGTGACTGAAAATTGAAAACTGCAATTTCAAGGCTAAGCAAGCAAAGACTAGTACCTTTCAATGGAAGTAATTGAGAGATTATATAGCCGTTCCAATTGTAAGCTCTCCTAGACATATCGAAAGCCGTCACTCCTGACAGGCAGGACATAGAAAATATATTCTATAACTGCATGTCCGTCAGGTTTACGTTTACTTAATTAGCATTCAACATACTTTGCTTGAAAATGTTAACGAACGTTGTAAACAATCTTGCAACCAAATTACTCAGCCTGAAAAAATGTAGGCCCAATAACCTCACATTCAACCTTCCACAAGATTGATTGTACCATTTGCACCAGTGCATATGCCAAAGAGTATACACATTTTGTACACACATTCAATATATTCAGAAAATATTAAAATGTTTACATGTCATAAATTACGAGAAACTTAAATTTCTCAATTCGAGGAATCTAGGTTTCACTGTTACCCAAAAACAAGGTAAGGCACCAAACCGGGAGGGTATGTAGCACCATCAAATGTGCGGAATAATCAGAGGGCACTAAATATCACCAAGGATGCCAATACGAGAACAAAAACGCATAAGGCGAACTATATCAAAAGTATCCGAGTCACCAAGAATTCTATCGAGGGACAAGTGACCGCGAGGGGCGATCGGAAAGCAACACACGCTCGCCCTGGAAGTCGGACATTCAACAAGGATATGCACAACTGTAATTGGGACAACGCAACTCGGACAATAAGGAGCAGAGCTGAGGACAGCCGCTTCAAGTTTGTAACGAATACACGCACGGGAGAAGGTAGGGTGGGCCTCACTGCAATTGAGGCAGCGGGCCTGGGGAGAAGTGCGCTCCAACTTAAGAGTGACCCTCGCTTCCACACAGGGAACAGACAGGACTAGAGCATTTGAGGGTACCATGCCCAAACCAAATCAAACAGATGCTTCCTGAACGGAGCATCTGACACCATCAAGAATGACAAGAGGGGGGAAGGCTCCTACCATCAAAGGTAACCTTCACAACCCGAAGGGGCAGACGGCGATGACCACAAGGGGGACTGAGTAAATGTATCCACCTGGAGGACAGAATGACCCAGAGCCTCGAGGATATGCTTGATATCCTCGTGGCAGTCCTTGAGATCCCTAACACCGGTCGCAACATGGTGAGGGAGAACAGTGCCAACACTGGCATTCAACCAAGCGTTCTTCGAGACCCTAACAGGGGTCTCGCCAAGGCAGGATAAGGCGGGTGACAGAGATGGAGATGGAGCCGTGCAAGGGGACGAGACGGTCACCACAGCAGGCTTGGGGCTCGACCCAACCAGAGGAGGGAGGAAGAGTCCGGTCTGGGCCTAAACCGGGTCCTGTAGCGGGGGCTACAGATCCCGGTCTTCCAGGACGGTCCGACTCAGGGGCCTGGTCGCCCACCCCACGAGCCTGGGCAAGAGAAGTCAAGTCGTTAACTATACAGCACACCAAACATAAGGGATGGGACCTGGAACCAAGGGATACCACCTACCAGGGCAGCCAGGGAGGCCGAGTGCAGGGTGTGTCGTCCCCAGCGGTGCTCCCCCTTTTCAACAGGGGAGTCCTACTACTTCGTACATTCTCCCACACTGGTGCTGAGACCCCAGTCCCCCAATCGCCCTAGCCTGGACACCCAACCATCCACTCAGGGCGGCCTCTCACAGGCGACCCCTCCAGCAGGTGGTCCGATGGCTCACAAGGCCCCTACATGGTGCCCTTCAGCACGTACACCACCCAAAGAGGGGGCACAGGCAACCCACACCGGTCCCAGGGAGGTGTACGTGAGCCCCTCACCACAGCAAGGAGGCACCATGGAAGGGACCCAAAAAACAAAATTTTGTCAATGGAGGAATATAAAAATAAGAATGTTTACATCTTTTATTGCAGTATTTCAACATTTGTTGCATATTAACATTCAATCACTTTGGAAAAGGCTGCATGATATCTTGTCACCCTGGAACCGCCTACCTGGAAAGAGAAACCTATTTAACACCACAAGTTACCCTAAAATTAGTTTTGTATAAGAATGCTTCTCAGATGGCCGTTCTTGCTTTCTTCAAAACAATTACAGAACAGGTCTGAACAATCATCATTTAAGTTTTATATACAAAGTTCACCAAGGGGTCCTTTCATACTGCTTCTCATCCACTTGCAAAAGCAAAATCATATTAAAATCAATATTATGTCTTCCGAGACTATACAGCTTCGGGAGGCTGCGGAGCATAACCATAGATATTGTTTCAGTTCCTCTATTTATGCCAGATTTCAAGACTCATATATTTTGCACTAAATAGTTTTCACAAGAAATTGCATTAACCGTTCTGAAAAAAAATTATTATAGGGCTGCACAATTATCTTCAACTTTAAAATAATTGAATTTTGCTAAATTTTTAATTTTGGAATTTTGAATTAGTCAAAAATTGCCACCCCCTTCTACGATAAATTCATTGGATAAAAAAGGCTGCAAGCCACATTGCCACAATCTCAAATTTATACCCTTCGCGATGTGAATAAAGTAACTACATGCCACACCCACCAAGCAAATTAAATTTAATAAACACATTAACAGCCTACCAATTAGGAGTTCAGTTGAGCTGGGACAAACTCATGAAGCTTGACTCATATGACACTTCAGACAGTCCCTCCATCACCACAACAGCTGTCTTTCTGTAAAGAACATACCTGTTAACAACAGACACTACACTAAAATCTATTTTACACAAGAATCATTATCAGATGGCCGTTCTTATTTTCTTCAAAAAATTTACAGAACAGGTCTGTGAACAATCATCACTATTGTGAAATCAATACCAATGGCTCAACCAGTGAATTTCAAATCCCTCAAGAGGGTGGGAAGGTGTAGATTGTAGAGCATTAGAAAACATGGTCATACCAAAGTTTTATGCCATTGATCAACAAATTAACCTCAACACTGTTCCATTGCAATGTGATTGAACTGTCAGACATGTTCAACCTCAATGTAGTACAGAAATAAAGTGCCTGAACTATTTAGGTTATCTTGAGATGATTTCGGGGCTTTTTAAGTGTCCCCGTGGCCCGGTCTTCGACCAGGCCTCCACTCCCAGGAAGCAGTCCGTGACAACTGACTAACACCCAGGTACCTATTTTACTACTAAGTAACAGGGGCATAGGGTTAAAGAAACTCTGTCCATTGTTTCTCGCCGGCGCCCGGGATCAAACCCGGGACCACAGGATGACAAGTCCAGTGTGCTGTCCGCTCGGCTCCCTAATAGGCATCTAGTGCTATTGCATTTAAATATTTCTGCAAGTCTTCAAAGTTTGGACATTTACTATACAATACTGAACAACCTGAGACCACTTACCTCGAGCCCTAAAATAGTGTAGTTGCAGTTCAGGCCTTGCAGAATCTAGCAGCTCATTTCTGGAATGAGTGATTAAATAAGGCACTGTATAAAGTAAAGGTATTTTACTCAAATGTTATAACCATTCAGAATGTATTGAACATCACATTATCAGATATATGCTTGTCTATATTCATCATCACGAGGAAAAAAAAAACATTTTACATTTATTCAACCCTACACATTACCCAAGGTTGCCACTACCATATAGATCAGATCACAGCAATTCATTGTAACACTAGTCGAGTTCATTACTCCAAATTCACACAAACTATGCTATACCTTTAACCTAGTCTAGTTCACTTTGCAAATGTACTCTTATTAAATGGCAAGTGTTAAAACTTTTGAACTTTATTCTTCAACATTTAACATTTAGTTCTAAATATAGAATTTTAAAAACATTTCCCTCTTGGCTATGGGTTACCAGAATAAAGTTTAACAAGTTATTACCTTCACGGAAGTAATGCTGGCACCACAAACTGCAACACTCTTACCTGGAAAGAGACGTGCTTATTATAAAAAAATGTAGATGCTAAAAATAAATTCAGAGAAGAACCACAATCAGATGGCCGTTCTTGCTTTCTTCATACAATTACAGAACAGGTCTGTGAACAATCATCACTTATTCTCACTAAGAAATCCATTGACCAAGTATTGTCAGCCATACAGTAGAATACAAATACCAGAAGGTATGAAAATTATTAATTCCATGAGCAATTAAGAGCATTTTATTTCCATGTAATAGTCCCAAATTACTGCTTAAATCTCTACAATCCTCAAGGAATACCAAACACCTTACCTCAGCATGTGGCTATGACAATGAGGTACATCCAGCTCCTTTAGCATTCAGCAGCCAATTACTTCTTGGAGATGTCTAAAATAAGAAACAACAAATATTAAAATCAATCAGATTTAGCATTACCCATTATGATACACGCATGTCAATACTTGTCAGAAACCATAAGGATCCCACTTTACATATTTTATACAATGTTATTACCCTTAACCACATCCCTAAACCCACTTGTGAAGCTCCCACCACCAGCATCCTGAAGGAGGGAACTACAGTATTTTCATGTCAAAATTGCTACTTTGCACATCCAACATGCATTTGGGTGAATTAAATCCTCAGTTAAGGGAGGGATGGACCGATTGGAAGGAAATTAACACTATCGCACTCCGTTGCTGCAACCCGTCATCACTCATTTTTCTCCCTATTCTGAGCGACTGACTATTGCTCATCTCGTGTATTAAAATATTTGTAAAAAATCAATTTGATTTTTCTGGGTGGTTTCAAAATGAGCAACTTTGAATTGTGTACAATTTGATACCAAAATGAAAGGTAACAAAAATTGATGTCAGAACACTGGAAAGAGATAATTTTGTGGTGATGAGCATCAAAAAGTGTCCAAGTTAAAAAAAATTAAAATTCCATTTATCGCTCTATTATTATGGGATTAGTTTTAAAATCTGCACGTTTATTTTGTGAACAATTGAATACCAAAATGAAACTCATAATAAAAATTGATCAAACCGAACAAGTATATACATTAGTCTGCAGGTATGCCAATTGGTACTCGTTCACGGGTAACGTGGCCAACTTTGGGTTTTGCTGTGGACTCACACCAGGCTTTTAGACCTTATATGCATATACACCTGTAAGGAATTCCATTGCAAACACAATACTAAAATGAACGACGTAGCACGAGAATTAAGGTGAGAAAACTGAAACAAGTATACACTTTTCAGTGTCGCCGCACCGAACAGCGCATGAACGGCATGCGATAGTGTTAAGTGACATAGCAAAATTTTAACATCTATACCTAATAGAAGCCAGACCCCAGTTTTCAAATTTACAGCTCCAAATATCTATTCTTATCTTAAGCCCTAATATAAATATTGAACTTTACTATATTTTAGGTTATCATATGTTGTGACGCTAAACACTGCAGGTCAATATACGCCCACAAGATGTTTACACATCTCTTTACTATACCACAACATGAACTCCAAGTGGCTAGGAAGCCCACCTGGATGAAGATGTGTGGACCATTAAAAACTGTACGAGTGGTAGGAAGGTGGAATGCACTGAAGAATGTGAAGCCAATTCCATCCACAACTTAAATATGATGAAAACGTTAATATTGAGAGGGGTAATTAGTACACTATGAACCAACAGCTAGGAGACTGGGCATAATGAACTAGTTCTTGCTCTACTGTTATTCACAAATAGGCAAGTGCCAAACAAACTATTCACTACATCAAGCCCAAAGATGCTCACCATTATGCCAGCAGCCAGTCACCTGCAGAAGGGAAAACACCCATTAGAAGCATTACCAAACACACACTTAACCATAAATGAGTAGTATCTCAGTTATCATATTAATCAACATATATCGTTAGACTCTTCCAGATATCATCATAGAGATGGCTAACTTAAATGCAAATATTAGGGATTTACATCCTCTTTCAGTGGATAATAACCAATCATTTACTAGATGGGTAATTTGTCATCAATGTTAAAAGATTAACCTTAAAAGTTAAATTACTTGAGCTTTATTGGACAAATTTGTAGTCACTATACTGAGAAAAATCCTATACTGTTTGTGCACTACACTGAGCTTTGATTATGTTATGAGCGTCAACGGTATATTCACCCAGGTTTTTGTAAGAAAAGCAACGTTCCTTCAATGAAGTATCCAAATCTCCCTTAATTTGCAGTTAAACTTACCCACGAAATGCAAATATTTAATCTATTCTTTTAATAAAAAGGCAATTACCTGGTATAGGCCTGGAGCAACTGCAATATTTGAGAAGCAATATAATTGATCATCTCAACATTCTTGACCAATCCTTGTATAACCTGAAGTAGAAATAATATTAGTAAGAGAAGTAACAAAGCCTACTAAAAGACTGAATTATTTTATCAGACATCACAAGCATCATTGACCGAAGTCATCTGTTGGAAACCGCGAATGTGAATTAAAATGTTCATCATAATTACATTTACAGTATGATTATATGCCAGGACCAGGATTCAAAAGATATTTGTATCTACTTGTGAACCTGTCCCTCCTTTATCTTTGTGGACTTATTTACATTTACTAAACAGCTCTTAGATCTTTACCGAGATCAGAGATATATCAGTCATCATTTATTGTTTTGATAACTTTTTCACCAAAATACTGTTATGACAGCCCCTCCTAATACTTCACAGAGCTTATAAACTGTTTTATAAATGTAAACAAAGCCACCAAAGATTGAAACAAAGACATAGAGGTTTGTTCGAACATGATGGAAGGTTGAGAGAAACTGAGGGAGAGGTGGGTAAGGGGAGGCAGAAAACGGGGTTCAGATGGAAGGAGGAAAGACAGTAAGAGGAGAAAAGTGTAGAGTTGGAGTAGAGGGACTCTTATTGACTGATGTCAATTACTTTAAAATACTGCATGCTGCCACTAACTATCCTGTCAGTCTACACCCATTGTTCATAACTACTAAACAGTGAAACAGAAGCAACATTTACTGAATAAAATTCCTGAGAAACCCGCAGGCTGGGAGGTGGCACGCGTCTCACTTGCCTGCTAGTGACGCTGCACCACCTCCCCCCACCGATGGTAATGTATTTCTCTTAACTTTCATGAGGGATGGTGATCATTATTGCTTTAAAATATATTTTATGGAGGGGACCTCAATAAAAGGAATTATGAAAACTCAAGGCTTTTTATTACTAAAAACAAAGTATTTCTATTTCCAGCAATTGAAAACTAGTTCTACACTTCTAAACATTATTTTTTAACACTGAATTAATCCAAAAGGGGAATCAACCACTCCACACTCATGCATGGCTATCTGGCTCACACTCCACTAACATTTGTCAACAACTATGACACTTCTGGTTTAACGGGGCATTCGAATGGTTTTGGAAAAGTTGTTCAATGTCAACCAATAATTTTTGACTAGTTGTATATGAAAATGGCTGCAATTGTTCCAACGAATTTTACACATTTTCAAGTTTAAATAAACAAACACCTTTCAGACAATCATTCTATGACACTTTTCTGACACATTAGCATATAATAAGCCACAGTCTCCGTGGTGTAGTGGTAAGACACTCGCCTGGCGTTCCGCGAGCGCTGTGTGTGTACTTGGACGAAAAAACCGATTCTTTGTGGCAGGGATCGTATTCCAGGGACCTGCCCGAAACGCTACGCGTACTAGTGGCTGTACAAGAATGTAACAACAATTGTATATATCTCAAAAAAAATAAATAAAGGTTTGGTAGTGAGAAAGTTTCCAAAACATCTTTAGTTTTCCCATACAAAGTCAAAGTTCCCCCCAAATTATACAAATGTCATGTTTATTGCTATTATAAAATCAATAAATGAACTTAGGAAAATGCTCACACCGATTTTAGAGATACACCTTACATATAATGTGTAAGTTTCATGTAATTGAATATAAAATTAAAAAGTTATTTGAACGTTTCTTACTTGATAATAAATATGAAAATAATAGTCCAAGGTGCTGCCATCTGTGGCCGAGGTTGACATCAACCAGTTTTCACCAAAATTGGCACCCTTACAGAGAGGCTTATGTGCAGTCAGGTGTACAAGTGTCATGCAAATCGTCAGAAAAAAAAAATTTAACTTAAATTTTTTTCTAATAAAACTAATATTTTTTTAATACAGGTATATGCTATTGTGATAGCGAGTCATAGATATGATTTCAGTTGACACTTGTGTTTGATAACTGTTTTGACCATTTTGGAATAGTTTTGACCCCTACTTCAATATTTTTTTCTCCCTTCCTATTTATGCTACAATGCTGAGACTTGGGCAAGATGAAACTCTTCATGTACAACTCGTCAAAAAAGTGATTGAAACCGAACCTTTTCATTTATTGCATATTTTGGGCAAATTTGGAAGTAATGCCCCCATAAGACAATGCATTACAGAACTCTCAGCTCCTAAATCAGATGGATGCACCCTAGCTGGCACCTGCTAGGGTGAAGATTGCAGGAGAACTTGGCTGCTCAACTCTGTGCAAGGCTGTCTCTAACTGAACTATAAGCCCACGTCCTACCTTGAGGAAGGCTGTAGCTGTAGTCTCTTGACTGACCGTTTATTGACCGAGACATGCTCAAATGACACTTACAGGTCCCATACTGGCAGCCAGTACAAGGCTCCATTATTTAATATTGTCTTTGTACAGTATACAAGTTACCAGAGGTAATCCTCAGCAGCTTCAAGACCAACTAATGAAAACAGAACACTGCTTGGGAAAACCTCACAAATCCAGTACCGATCATCATCGTGCTTGGGAACTTTAAGTTTAATCTGGGCTAATGTTTGCAGTGCACACCACACTACAAATTACACAAATTAA
>WNGS01044347.1:210959-226858 GCA_020271785.1 Procambarus virginalis
CGCCAATCACATTCCTCGCCAGTCAATGTTGGAGTCCCTAGCAGCCCTACCAGCCAGAATATATCTTGTGCTCTTGCTGTGAACACCTAAGTTGCTCACCTCGTGTGATCAAATAGAGGTTTATAGCTAGCGCATATATTCCCAGCACTAATATTATTTACTTCTTATTTCATGTCACTTCTCTCCCTTTAACGTAATTCAGTTTTATGTTCAGTTATTTTTCCACTTGTTGTTCTGCACCATTAAGCCAAGATTTTGCCTTTATTTCAATTTGTTTCTTAGTGTTATTAAAGAGCATTGTTTATTATTGTGTTTTATGTCTCTTCCCTTACCTTACCACAGATTATCCAACACGCAGTCATCCTTTTTTTTTCCTTTTTTTACTTTTTTTGTTTTTATATGTGGCCTGACCTTAACATCTGCCAGTGGAAGACTGCCGACCACCATACTCCACTACTTACCGTCACAATATGTATGGTAGTTGCAGTATTAACGTAATCTTGGTAGAATTTGGTGAGTGACGAGGCTGTCTGCAGTGACAGCCGTCGCTCTATCGAGTAACGTAATTCTCGGAAGTGTTTACCGGCCTGCAGGATCGATAAATCACTCACCCATGTGATTTAAGGAGTGCGAGATCTCCTTAGTGTTCCCAGTAACGTTTGATAGCTGTAGGCTACATGTGTCAGCAGTAATTATATATATATATATGATCGTAGTGTCACGGTGCCCAGTGTTATTGTTATTTACTGTGGTGATTGCACAGTGTGGACCTATGTTCTAAGTGGTAATGAGAGCATTGGGGTCATTTGCAACAGTAAGTGTTGTGCAGTATTTTAATGCTTCACAGTCTCCGTGGTGTAGTGGTAAGACACTCGCCTGGCGTTCCGCGAGCGCTATGTCATGGGTTCGTATCCTGGCCGGGGAGGATTTACTGGGCGCAATTCCTTAACTGTAGCCTCTGTTTAACGCAACAGTAAAATGTGTACTTGGATGAAAAAACGATTCTTCGCGGCGGGGATCGTATTCCAGGGACCTGCCCGAAACGCTACGCGTACTAGTGGCTGTACAAGAATGTAACAACTCTTGTATATATCTAAAAAAAAAAAAAAAACTTGGAAATTAGAGTACTTGCTGTGTGTGTTATTGCAAAGGGGTTGCTATTTGATGGTGATTGTTGCTAGTGTTGAGTAAACACCGTATGTGATTGCAGTTCAGTAAAGTCACTGGAGCAGTGTTCTAGAGGGTTCATGTCCTCAATGTTATTTTACTATGTTCTGCAGTATTGTCATTGCAACCGGATTGTAACGAAAATCACTGTGATTTGTTAGTGTGATTTGTCATTGTCATGGGTGAACTCGGCTGTAAACGAGTACTTGGGTTTTATATTCTCCTGTTTATCTGGTAGGACATCGAAGTCCAGTATTCAGTGAGGTGATTGCGAGGCAATTAATATAACGTAACCAAGGGAACGCCCATTGCTTTAAGAGAATTTGTTCTTTGACAATTTGAGTAACGTAGAATACGTTTGGGCTAATTTACTTTCCTGCAAAGCAGCTACGGTAGTCTCAGGGAGCCTAGCCATCAGCCAGATAAGAATTAGAGTATTGTCTGTCCATCGTATGAATGAATGAGTAAGTACCTATGGTCAGTGGGCCGGGTAACTGACGTGTTTCAGGAAGTCAAAGTAATTAATCTCGATCCTTGTTGGATCGACTCACACGAAGGCTCCATTGTTTCATTAACGTAACGTCGTTATTTACCTGACCGGAAGTATCGGCACTTGATTGACTCGTGGGAGGAGTAACGTCATTTTAGAATAACGTAAACGTGGTGCCTAATTACTGCTATTAGCCACCTGAATTGGTCTGAGTATGGAAGGCTCAGACGGAATTCATACCTTAATGTAAATTGCTGAGCCAGTGTGAAAGGTTGCGTATTTAATTGTTTAATTATTGATCTTGAGGATAGTAACTAATTACTCTAAAGGTAATCACGAGTGATTACCGTTCTCTTAGCACGTTGGACATTATAAATCAGAGTTTACCATCGCAGAGTGATTAGTAACCGATTAACGTAAATTAACATAACTAGTAAAGAGATTAATCAGCTGTCTAGAAGTATAGGGATTAATGGGATTTTCTCACTGAATGCTCGACGGGTAGTGTTGTGTAATTTCCGCGTTACTAGTGACAATTGTAAGTTATTAAATTAACGTAAATGTTATTTTATTATTAACATAAATCAGTTGTTATTGATTGTTGATCGTCCGTGGGATGGAGTGTCAAAGTAAGGATTAATTTGAGGAAGTTGCCAGTGAACCCATTAGTCATTGTTGTCATTGAAAGACTACTGATTTGATTGCATTGCAACCGCTATTGCAGGTGTAGACTGCACTGAGGCGTAGAATAGTAGGAGGTTACTGGAGATGTGTTTCAGAACCCACTGTGTCATGTGTTGTAATTGTGATTATAGATCTGTTAGTTCTTGCTTGCTTGTTGATTCCTCTGTGGTCACGCTTATGTTCGAGTTAGTTCATTATACAGTCCGAGGGGCTGGTGTCTAGCTGTCATTGATAGTGTCATAGGAAGGATTTCGAGTAACGTCATTGATATTTCTTTTTGTTTAGTTGTAGTAGTTTGTACTTTATTGAATAAACTAAGTTGTTATGTTAACACTGTCTTTTCGTTACATCCCACACATTATAATTGTTATGCAAGTGTTTCGTCACACTCGACTATAAAAAATTGAGACTGATTCAGAGTTGTGGACCAAATATCGGCACTACACAACAATAAATTATTGTTGTGAGAGCCCAGGACCTACTTGTTAGATTCGCTCGGCGAAGGTCGTCGGCCCAAGTGGGGGGGGATTTCAATTTATATTGGGGTCTCGGCGTTTGCTCGCGCCTAGTCAATTGTTCATATCTGGTCCCAGAGTGAGGAATGAGCTGCTTACTACACTGGTATGTTAGCTAAGCAAGTCCTTCCTCAGGCGACCTAACTGAATATCACGACAGGAATAAAGGTTAAAGAATAAAGAAAATTCCTAGAAATTTTCCGAGCTCAATTCCTTATAACAATTTCATTTATTTCCACTCACAAACTCTCAGTCAGGCAACATCACCGTGACAAGGTAACTGAGGAATGGAGGATAGAAACACAAACCAGTGAATCTGTACGCTGGTACAACATGGTTGCAGCTGGCAATCCCAATCATTATGGCCGAAGAGGAGGAGGATGCGGGAGAGAATCAGTAATAGCGAGAATCTGTCTGGGATACAAATATCCATGGAGATATGGAATGGAAACGACTGTTGATCAGCAAAGTTGCAGAATTTGTGATGAGAGTGACGGACACCGCCTTGACCACTATCTACGTGAATGTGAACACCTGAGAGACATTAGAACTATGTGTAGAATAATAAACCCCACATTGTTTGAGTTAGGAAAACACTATTTGTCAAATATTGATACTGTTCTTAAAAGATTCCTCCATTTTGCACCCGCAAGATAACATAAGCTTTTAAGGACTGACAGATGTTAATCTTCTAGTTTGAGGAGCTGTTCACTTGAGACAGTTAAGCAAGTCCCAGCTGTGTCTGGGTACAAGTGACAGGATGAACAACCCAGCGGGTTTTCTTCCTTTTGGGGAGTGTTGTACATGGTGCTATGGCGGTATGTCCACTCACAAGATGAGTGGCGCTGCCCAATAAACTCGCCCCTCGGGGCAAAATTTTAAAAAATTGATTAGTCTAGGTGAGGTTAGGTAAGGATTTTGTCTATTATTTAGTATTTTATATTTTTACACACATGGGTAAGCAATTTCAAAGAATATAGTATTGAAATTCAACAAATATTCAAAAAGATGGGTTACACTTTTTTCTAATTCGTTTGTCTTATTGTTAAAATATTAAATTTGCCATAAATTATTTAATATGCAGACGTATAATTTTTTTTTTAAATAATTGATAACTTTATTTATAGGTGAACAATATTAGTACAAAATTTGGCACACAAGAACACATCGACTCTATTGGACTCTCTCATTTTAAATAAATTAAGTCAATATTTACTTATTAAGAATTTATATAATAGCTTGCTATACTAATTTGTATTTGTCATTTCATAAAATATATACTTATAATAAATTACAAGTATACAAACATACATTGCTGGCTGACAGTGACAGGATTCATCAGTGAACGAATATTCTGTTCCGGCGTTCAGTTCACATAAGCCTAGGCTTTGTTTGTTTTTCTACCACAGACGTGGCTACACATTTACAATGCTAACCAGCATATATACATTTTCTTCTGTCCTCAAAGGACATGGTTAGAGATCTGTTAAACATATAGTTCAGTGATTTATTAAACAATCAACCACAGAAAGTGATTGATAGGTTGAAACCACAGAAAGAAAGCCTAGGAGTGTTCTAGAGTTGTCTTGTCATGAAGCAATGTTCTTAGAACGATTTACCTTCGGAAGCAATTTGATGAATCGCAACATAACCACCAAGAATGAAAAGTTACTGAAGAACTTGCATAACTGCATAAATGCTTGTTAAATAGTGGCCATTTTCGTGGGGCATCTTAAACACACGTGGCAGGCCGGTTTCATGGAACAAGTATTAGCACTTCCTGTGGAGAAGCTTCATGGTGGTTATGGCATCATCTCTACATTTGAGAGCCGAGCTGGTACTCTCATTGGATCTCAAGATATGCATCTTCAGAAAGGCCAAAGAGTTGCGGAGGTGGCGGCCTCTTGGGTGAGGGTACATTACAGCGGTGTCTACAACAAGGTCGTGAATCAGTTTCAATCGTAGAAGGTCATGATTTAGGGAGTGGCCCACGAGAATGGTTTTACTCCCAAACAAAGACAAGAGCTTAGATTGTACATTTTGAAGGTTCGTCGTAACACCTTGGAATTGTGTGGCAGTGAGTCCAGAGTGCTCGGTGTTGTAGTCTACGATGTTCTCAGGTTTCACAAGCGTCTCATAAACCACTTGGTAGTCAGTGTTGACCACAGAGATTGCCCCCACTTCCCTTCCCTCTGTGGTGTAGATCATCTCACAGTCCAAGGCATAAATAGATTTTTCGCTATTATCACTTTGCTGAGTGTGGCAAAATCCAGTAAGATTATCAAGGTCTATGTCCGCTGTTACGTGCTGGGATGCTATCTTGCAGGGAGCGGCGTTACTCTTTTGTTGACAACAGCGATAGAGCTTAACGGGGGAGCCGTAGAGTCTGCCAAAATGGTATCGACAAACACTGGAGGTGAGTGGACGTCCTTCATCATCTATACGGTACACCGTATTGCACCTATTACACTTGCGCATGCCAACTCTCGGGATGAGAGGGTATAGGGCATCCACATTGGTTACCCGAGCCTTACCGCTTCCCTGGTGGTGAGGCCGTGGGTAGCTGTATCTAGTAAGACCTGCTTCCGACAGCTTCAGTCGTAATGCACGGTCATATAGTGTTCTATCTTGTGCCGCCATATCCTGCTTCACTCCCTCGGATGTTCTTCACCTGAAATAAAGTTAATTACATTTATTTAATGTTTATGGAAAAGTAAATATTTACCAGATTCCTAAAAGAATGTATAGATAGGTTTCTATATCCTCATCTGGAATCAGTGTTTAGATTCTAGCAAAGAATGATGAAAAATGTGGAGAACTGCAATTACAATACCAATTTTTAAGAAGTGATCACTTACACTAAATTATCATCCAAATATTTTGATATCTTGTTATGGGAAATTTGTTTCAGTCGATGTCACAAAATCTATTGAGACACATGAAAAATACTATAATAATTTAATTGTGTTGGGAGACAGGAAGCCGGAGTGTATTCATACACGTTAGGCTTATATCGAGGTCCCCCCCCTTCCAAGGTTGAACTACTGACCCTGCCCAGGATACAACCCCACAACATGCTGAATAACTCCTGAGTACCTACTTACTGAATAGAAGCAGTAGGTGAAAGGAAATGTGCCCAACCATTTGTTTCTCGCCCGGGATTCGAACCCGGAATTCTCGATTGTGCATCGAGAACGAACGCGACTTTACTACCGGGACCCTTTTTGTAAATGAAAAATTAAAATGTAAAAAAATGTAAATAAAGACTTTAAATAAATATAGCGTCCTTTAGGATCGATGGTTTAACAAATGCTCTTATTATTTACCAGCACATTTACAGTAGTGTAAAAGATTAGGACATTATGTAGTAAACAGAAAATCATCTTAAGACGAGCTCAAAGTTGCAGCAGGACAAGTTGAACTTTGTCAATCTTTCGTTCATATTAATAATTAATTCACTTTAATTATGACATTTATATAGGGTTTTGAGCATAGTAAATTATAAAAAAAATTCTACATTGAAAGTACAATAGCTTCTTGTATAAAGCCAAAAACAGTTACCTGAGCATTTTTTTTCATTTTAGCATTTTTGATATAGTTTACAATTAGACCAGAAATTCAATTTCTTACTGTTCAAAAATATGTTTCTGAATCTGTGTGCTGAACAGAACTGAACAAAAATTTATGTGAATGGAACACAACTGAACAAAAATTTACATGTGAATCCAACACAACTGAACAAAACACATTTACTGGGAAGCCAACAAGGTGTTGTTAGTTATTATTATTTCAAATCTGGAAATGCCAAGATTGCTACTGAAACATAAATAGGGAAAGAAAGAATTGTATTTGGTGCAGTAAGAGCCTCAAGAACTAAGGGGAAGATTGTAATAGTCCGGAAAAGATTAAATACTTAATGAATCAAGTAAAGAAAAAGAAGATGTATTGTGGCAGAAATTAGTTAACTTAGAATACATTCAAGCACCTGTCATCAGATGGGTGTACACAACTGTAGACTGGTGTATACAACTGGAGATAGGTGTACACAACTGGAGATGGGTATATACAAACTGCCAATGGGTGTATACAACTGGAGACTGGTGTACACAACTGGAGACTGGTGTACACAACTGGAAACAGGTGTACACTAATGCAAACAGGTGTACACTAATGCAAACAGGTGTACACAACACAACTACCTCAAGAAGTATGACACAAACTGACAGCGGGAGTATGCTACCGGGCTGACACAGCAGCAGCAGAGGAAGTTACTGACCTTCAGAATGTGTTTAATGCGGCATCACAAACCCAAACACTTATAATTTGCGATTTTAACCACGAGACAATAAACTGGATAAATCTAAAATCACAAGCTAAAGGTGATCAATTCCTAGACCGGGTGCAGGACTCATACAACATGTGGTAAAGCTCACTAGTGGTAATAGCATACTGGACCTTGTGCAATCTGAAGCTGAGTGTCTAATTATATCAACCATTGTCGATATAATTCAAGCAGGGAAAAGGCTTCATGTGATCACAATATTTTAAGATGGTATACAATTACAGAAACTCTTGTATAGGTCCAGAATGATGACCTTCTAGATTACCATCCAGGAAACTATCTAAGAATGAGAGAGGAAGTACAAAACACCTCATGGAGGGAGCTGATAGGTGATCGTGCCATGGAAACATCATGGGAAAATTTCAAAAAGGTCATTACTGAACTCGTTCAAAAATATGTGCCAGAAAGGAGAAAGAAAATAAATGAAACAAGCTGGATGACACAAACAGTAAAAAGAGCTTTGTTAACTAAACGGAACCTCTGGAGATGGAAAAAAAGCCACGATGAACATCATAGATTATGAGATATAAAAAAAGGGAATTAAATTCACCTACCCAGGAAATCAGATTGGCCAAAATAAACTTCAAAAGAAAACTCCCCCAAAACATAAAGGGCGATCCTAAGTCATTCTATGTATATATACGAAGTAAAATCAAAACAAAGGACTCTGTAGGACCTCTAGAAGATGAGACTAACCAAGTTATATTGGATGATAAAAGGGCAGCACTCTGAATAAATACTTTATATCAGTGTTCACACTAGAAAGATTGAATGACATCCCACCACCCACACAAATGTTTGAAGGAGGTGAAGAGAATTAATTAAGGGATATACCCATTACATGCGACACAATCAGGAAAAGTATTGACAAACTAAAAGACTCAAAGGCCCCAGGTGTGGATGGAATTCAATCCAAAGTCATAAAGGAACTGGCAGATGCACTATGCATGCCGCTGAAACTCCTTTTCAGAAAATCCCTGGACCAAGTGAAAGTTTCCCCTAGATTGGAAATGTGCAAATGGCACCCTTATTTAAAAAAAAAAGGCAGAAAGGGTTCGGCAGAAAAATACCATCCGATCAGCTTGACATCACACATCTGCAAGCTCATGGAGAGAATCCTAATGGAGGGAATCATCCAAAATCTCACAGAGAACAATCTTGTAAATTCAATGCAACATGGGTTTGTTAAGGGGAGATAATGCCTTACAAACCTGTTCACATTTTTAGAAACTGTAACCAGCTATTCAGACAGCGGATTTCCGGTGGATGTAGTAAACGTGGATTTTGCTAAAGCCTTTGATAAGATACCACATGAAAAACTGGTTTAATGTTCGATTATGTTACGTTGTTGGGTAGATTAGATACAGTGTTTAGTGGGCTTTCATATTTATTTAGTAGTCTTGGTTACAACAGTCGGTTGTTAGCAGTGTCGTAGATGTTGAGAAACAACTTGGAGCAGAGCTGAGTGAGGCCGGAGTCACAGAGCTCTATGTGGGAGAGCGTGACGGCTCGATGCGGAATGGTGAGTGTCTAAACTCGATGAGATGGTGAGTGTCTAAACTCGATGAGATGGTGAATGTCTAAACTCGATGACATGGTGAATGTCTAAACTCGGTGAGATGGTGAATGTCTAAACTCGGTGAGATGGTTGTGAGAGAATGGTCTCTCAGGATTCTCCCACAGCTGACTTGAATGGCTCAATGCAGTGCACAGTGCACCGCTCCTCGTGCACAAGCCCTATCTCTGTTAACCCTGGATAGTAAACTGGCATGTTGGGTATCTCCAGGATGCCCACTTAACCAGGAATACGTTTATAATACGGAGGCCGCCGTATGTCCAGGCAGGAAGTAGATACAGGAAGTTAAGCATACTTGCCACAAAGGGTCAATGAGTGCATAGGAGGTGCCAGCATGAGACAGGGAGAGGAGACGTCAGCGAGGCGACTGACCTCTGGGGTCAGCCTCAACCTGTGCGATGGAGAATTACAACTGTGACGTGGTCGTGACGTGCTCATGACGTCACCTCTGCTACTGATCAGGGAACGATCAATATGATTGGTTCCCGCTCTTTTGCTGCAATGTCATTGGTCAAATTGTAATCCCTTGTGTTGTGTCCCACGAGGAGCCCTGAACCCAGGCAAGAGCATTCACATGAGGGAGCCCTTGCATAGAGGACGTGTCCTGTTCTCTATCTCGGCCAATAGACAGAACAACACCGTCTATTCCTCACCGTCAAGTTAAATTCAGCGTCTTTTCGACATACCAACACTCGCCCAGAATCACGACTGTGACTATATTGTTCAGAAGCCTAGTAGTGACAAATCACCAGAGCGAAACAGACTGGTATCAGGTAACCCCTGGTGTTAAATAGAGATCGTCTGTGAGTGACCTAGAGTGAACTAAGGCAGTGCTGCCGCTTAAGTAACCTGAGTGTGACTTTACCACAAGTGTACCACATGGTATCATATAGTCAGCCGCCGCCAGCCGCCACTCTGTTCCGAGCGTGTAGCCCACCAGCCGCCGCCCTCACTGTACTACGTGACGTCACCACCCTTACTCATCGCCAGTGCCACCAAGTGTGTGCGTGTGTCGGTTAGACATACAGCATGCTCTCCTGCGAGTACCCCCGTGTCAAGAACGGTTTGTGGGAAAGCCTGTCGTCAATGGTCTCACGTCGTGACGAGCAGCACCAGCTGTCAGGCCACCTACGAGTTCTTGCATAAATGTGCCTGAGTGAGTGAGTGAATAAGAGAGGTACCTCACCTGTAAGTACAAGATCTTGTCATTGTTTTATTGTGTCTGTCTGTGTTGATCTGAGGCATCAACCACAGTTCTCACCTCATACCTGTCACAGGTTATAGGTGAAGACACCCGCTGGTGTATGTGTGTTTATCTGTGTGGTATCACAACATTACACTCGTCTGTGAATGTGAGCTTCACATACACCACACATTTAGTTATGGTGTGACATTAACATTGTGCATGTTATTGCCTGTCCCATTGACAGTGTATTTGTGAGTTATTGTATATCATCGTTACCCGAGTATCCGGTTGGAACTCTTGTGATCCCTTTGCATACCGGCAGTTAGGTTTGCCGTGTTAATGATTGGCTGTCAACTGTGTTAAGTTAGGTGTTACTCCACGAGTGGATCCGAGTCGATTAGCCAGATGTCAAGAGTCTCGCTAATACAACCATAACGTTTCTGACGCCAATCTAAAGTAACTCAAGCACCCTTTGTATTAGTGGTTAAGTTAGTAAATAAACTACTGTTAAGCTTTAGGTGGTGTTTCCGTTGAACCACTTCTGAATACTGCCAACTATTTACTCAAGCCTTCAGCTCTAGGTGTCTCCAACACCGAGTTGCCTAATTCACTAAACTATAAATGTGATGAGGACCATTCTTTAAAAGTATCTTATCCCGAAATTATATTCCCGAATCTTATATATTGCTTTTTCGTTACAAGGTGTAACTTCGTTGTATTTGTGTATGCGTTTTCATGGCGCAGTAGATAGAACTAATCATTAAACAAAATGTTATTTTCTGTTGTCCATTTAAATACCTGACTATTATTGCTGTTTAAGATTCGCTACTTAGAACAAAAAGTTCCAAACAGCACGGGCTATGGTGAGCCCGTTTTGAATACCTGATTAATATCGATAACCATGGGGAACCACCCACGGATTTTATTTTATTTTTTATTTTATGTACTTATACAGTATGTACAAGAGTTTTTACATTCTTGTTCACCCACTAACACAAAGTTTCGGGCAAGTCCTTAATACTAATTTCCTCCCGGAACACTACCCGCCAAATCGTTTAACAACTAGGTACCCATTCACTGCTAGGTGAGCAGTGGCTACAGTTAAGAATTGGCGCCCAGTCTATCCTCCCCGGCCAGGATACGAACCCAGGCTAAAGCACTCGCGAAACGCCGAGCTCGTGTTTTACTACTACGTCACGGGGATTGCTGTTAAGGAACCCATCCTTAATCATGGGAACTATCTATAACGATAAGGACCATCCATAACCACGAGGTCCATCCATAACCATGAGGGCCATCCATAACCATGAGGACCATCCAAAACCATGAGGACCATCCATTACCATGAAGACCATCTATAACCATGAGGACCATCCATTACCATGAGGGCCATCCATAACCATGAGGGCCATCTATAACCATGAGGACCATCCATTACCATGAGGGCCATCCATAACCATGAAGACCACCTATAACCATGAGGACCATCCATTACCATGAGGGCCATCCATAACCATGAGGGCCATCCATAACCATGCAGGCCATCCATAACCATGAAGACCATCTATAACCATGAGGACCATCCATTACCATGAGGGCCATCCATAACCATGAGGGCCATCCATAACCATGAAGACCATCCATAACCATGAGGACCATCCATTACCATGAGGGCCATCCATAACCATGAGGGCCATCCATAACCATGAAGACCATCCATAACCATGAGGACCATCCATTACCATGAAGACTATCCATAACCATGCAGGCCATCCATAACCATGAGGACCATCCATAACCATGAAGACCATCCATAACCATGAGGACCATCCATAACCATGAGGACCATCCATAACCACGAGGTCCATCCATAACCATGAAGGCCATCCATAACCATGAGGACCATCCATAACCATGAGGACCACCCACAACCATGAGGACCATCCATAACCATGAGGACCATCCATAACCATGAGGACCGTCCATAACCATGAGGACCATCCATAACCATGAAGAACATCCATAACTATGAGGACCATCCATAACCATGAGGACCACCCATAACCATGAGGACCACCCACAACCATGAGGACCATCCATAACCATGAGGACCACCCATAACCATGAAGACCATCTATAACCATGAGGACCATCCATAACCATGAGGACCATCCATAACCATGAAGACCATCCATAACCATGAGGACCATCCATAACCATGAGGACCACCCACAACCATGAGGACCATCCATAACCATGAGGACCACCCACAACCATGAGGACCACCCATAACCATGAAGACCATCTATAACCATGAGGACCATCCATAACCATGAGTACCATTCATAACCATGAGGACCATCCATAACCATGAAGACCATCCATAATCATGAAGACCATCCATAACCATGAGGACCATCCATAACCATGAGGACCATCCATAACCATGAGAACCATGCATAATCATGATCCATAACCATGAGGACCACCCATAACCATGAAGACCACCCATAACCATGAGGACCATCCATAACCATGAAGACCATCCATAACCATGAGGACCATCCATAACCATGAAGACCATCCATAACCATGAGGACTATCCATAACCATGAGGACATCTATAACCATGAGGACCATCCATAACCACGAGGACCATCCATAACCATGAAGACCATCCATAACCATGAGGACTATCCATAACCATGAGAACCATCCATAACCACGAGGACCATCCATAACCACGAGGACCATCCATAACCACGAGGACCACGCATAACCATGAAGACCATCCATAACCATGAGGACCATCCATAACCATGAGGACCACCCACAACCATGAGGACCATCCATAACCATGAGGACCATCCATAACCATGAGGACCATCCATAACCATGAGGACCATCCATAACCATGAGGACCGTCCATAACCATGAGGACCATCCATAACCATGAAGAACATCCATAACTATGAGGACCACCCATAACCATGAAGACCATCCATAACCATGAGGACCATCTATAACCATGAGGACCATCCATAACCATGAGGACCATCCATAACCATGAGGACCATCCATAACCATGAGGACCATCCATAATCATGAAGACCATCCATAACCATGAGGACCATCCATAACCATGAGGACCATCCATAACCATGAGAACCATCCATAATCATGATAACCATCCATAACCATGAGGACCACCCATAACCATGAAGACCACCCATAACCATGAGGACCATCCATAACCATGAAGACCATCCATAACCATGAGGACCATCCATAACCATAAAGACCATCCATAACCATGAGGACTATCCATAACCATGAGGACATCTATAACCATGAGGACCATCCATAACCATGAGGACCATCCATAACCATGAGGACCATCCATAACCATGAGAACCATCCATAACCATGAGAACCATCCATAACCACGAGGACCATCCATAACCACGAGGACCATCCATAACCACGAGGACATCCATAACCATGAGGACCATCCATAACCATGAGAACCATCCATAACCATGAGAACCATTCATAACCATGAGAACCATCCATAACCATGAGGACCACCCATAACCATGAGGACCATCCATAACCACGAGGACCATCTGGTTGATGGATACCTGGTTGATGGGGTTCTGGGAGTTCTTCTACTCCCCAAGCCCGGCCCGAGGCCAGGCTCGACTTCATCCATAACCACGAAGACCATCCATAACCATGAGGACCATCTATAACCGTTGGGACCACCCATAACCATAAGGACCATCCATAACTATGAGGACCATCCATAATAATGAGGAACCATCCATAACCATGTGGAACCATCCATAACCCCAAGGACCACCCATAACCATAAGGACCATCCATAACTATGAGGACCATCCATAATATGGGGAACCATCCATAACCATGAGGACCACCCATAACCACGAGAACCATCCATAATCATGGAGACCATCTATAATAATGGGGAACCATCCATAACCATGGGTACCATCCAACATATTATCTTGTATAGACGGTACTCGTGTGTGAAACGTAAGAGAATGTTAAACTTACTGTAGTTAAACTTGGCAGCTGTTGTGACAAATGACGCAGGGCTGCTATTGAGGAAAGTCTGATGTACTGACGCAGGACCGCTATAGAGAAGTACAGTGTGCGGACCGGACTGGTGCTGACAGCTAACTAGAGCCCAAAGCGGCAAGACGTACGGAACGCGTCCACCACCTGTACCACTAACAGATTTTCTGTCTGAACGTATGCAGTTGGGTCCAACCCCTATGGAGTTGTGGGGGGGTCAGACGGGCCCCGACACTATGAATGTGTTACCCACCAGTTCTTTGGGCCCCACCACTACAGGAGTACTCTATCCACAGGTGAGGTCACCCCATTCATAGGCGGGGAGGACATCCCATCAATAAAGGGAGGACACTTCATCCATATATATTAACTCTAATCTGGTACGTCATTATTTTGGTTTACAGAGTTAATCTATAAAATATACAACGTATAAATAAAAATTAAAGCACCAAAATAATTATCAAAAGTAGGCACCAAAGCGAGCAATATCAAAGGTATTTTATTTATTTGACATTCTTGTAAAGCCACCGGCACGCATAGCATTTCAGGCAGGTCCTTAATTCGAAATTTTCCCTCGGTATACGATCCGCCAAAGTAGGGTGGTAGAAATAGCCTAAGCTACTCTATCCCTTTGAGATGTATTTCTTTCTTGTCTCAATAAACATACTTGAACTTGACCCGCCAAATTGTTCAACAACCCGGTGATAGTCATCCACTGCTGGGTGAACAGAGGAGTGAACTTGTGTTCTTAAAGATATCCTCATAATGCACCCAAAATGTGCCACTTCAGGCTACTGAGCCCTGTATATCTGACCATCCTCATAATGCATCCAGTGCAGACTACTTATCACACTACACACAGAAATCACAATAGCGCGATGCATCAAATGAACAAATTCACAAGGGCGTGACGAGGGTTCGAACCTACGTCCGAGAGCATCCCATACGCTGCCTTAATCGACTGCGCTACGACATGGTAAAAGAATTGCAACCAGAAGTTCTACTGCCCTTACTTGGACCCTGCAGCCTCTCGGACACACAAACTAGGATTTTTACGCAACTCCCCCATGCACTCGAGCTGTCAATAGGCCGTTTACCTCTTCGCCCCTTCTTCATTACACACACAAATCACAATAGCGTGATGCATCAAATAACAAATCCACGAGGTTTGTGTCAGACAAAAAATCCTGGCATGTCTCAGAGGCTGCAAGGTCCAATTAAGGGCAGTAGAACTTCTGGTTGCAATTCTTTTACCATGTCGTAGCGCAGTCGATTAAATTTAAGGCAACGTCTGAGATGCTCTCAGACGTAGGTTTGAACCCTCGTCACGGAGTCGGTCGGCCGAGCGGACAGCACACTGGACTTGTGATCCTGGGTTCGATCCCAGGCGCCGGCGAGAAACAATGGGCAGTTTCTTTCACCCTATGCCCCTGTTACCTAGCAGTAAAATAGGTACCTGGGTGTTAGTCAGCTATCACGGGCTGCTTCCTGGGGGTGGAGACCTGGTCGAGGACCCGGCCGCGAGGACACTAAAGCCCCGAAATCATCTCGAGATAACCTCAAGATAACGGCTCTTGTGGATTTGTTCATTTACTTATCACATACCTATGTATGACTAACCATCCTGTGTGATAGGGATTTTAGCATGACGTAGCTACGTTTTTGACACTACCTTTGATATAGATTGCCCGAAACGCATTGCGTAATAGTGGCTTTAGGCATTGTATGTACTAGCTATCTATAAATCGATCCACTTATGTAAAATCTCTATGTATGTACCTTTCCTGAATAAACATATTTATTTATTTATTTATTTAGATTAGGGTAGCTGCACAAATGCA
>WNGS01044347.1:227858-240825 GCA_020271785.1 Procambarus virginalis
GCATTTGTGCAGCTACCCTAATCTAATAAATAAATAAATAAATATGTTTATTCAGGAAAGGTACATACATAGAGATTTTACATAAGTGGATCGATTTATAGATAGCTAGTACATACAATGCCTAAAGCCACTATTACGCAATGCGTTTCGGGCAATCTATATCAAAGGTAGTGTCAAAAACGTAGCTACGTCATGCTAAAATCCCTATCACACAGGATGGTTAGTCATACATAGGTATGTGATAAGTAAATGAACAAATCCACAAGAGCCGTTATCTTGAGGTTATCTCGAGATGATTTCGGGGCTTTAGTGTCCTCGCGGCCGGGTCCTCGACCAGGTCTCCACCCCCAGGAAGCAGCCCGTGATAGCTGACTAACACCCAGGTACCTATTTTACTGCTAGGTAACAGGGGCATAGGGTGAAAGAAACTGCCCATTGTTTCTCGCCGGCGCCTGGGATCGAACCCAGGATCACAAGTCCAGTGTGCTGTCCGCTCGGCCGACCGACTCCGTGACGAGGGTTCAAACCTACGTCTGAGAGCATCTCAGACGTTGCCTTAAATTTAATCGACTGCGCTACGACATGGTAAAAGAATTGCAACCAGAAGTTCTACTGCCCTTAATTGGACCTTGCAGCCTCTGAGACATGCCAGGATTTTTTGTCTGACACAAACCTCGTGGATTTGTTATTTGATGCATCACGCTATTGTGATTTGTGTGTGTAATGAAGAAGGGGCGAAGAGGTAAACGGCCTATTGACAGCTCGAGTGCATGGGGGAGTTGCGTAAAAATCCTAGTTTGTGTGTCCGAGAGGCTGCAGGGTCCAAGTAAGGGCAGTAGAACTTCTGGTTGCAATTCTTTTACCATGTCGTAGCGCAGTCGATTAAGGCAGCGTATGGGATGCTCTCGGACGTAGGTTCGAACCCTCGTCACGCCCTTGTGAATTTGTTCATTTGATGCATCGCGCTATTGTGATTTCTGTGTGTAGTGTGATAAGTAGTCTGCACTGGATGCATTATGAGGATGGTCAGATATACAGGGCTCAGTAGCCTGAAGTGGCACATTTGGGTGCATTATGAGGATATCTTTAAGAACACAAGTTCACTCCTCTGTTCACCCAGCAGTGGATGACTATCACCGGGTTGTTGAACAATTTGGCGGGTCAAGTTCAAGTATGTTTATTGAGACAAGAAAGAAATACATCTCAAAGGGATAGAGTAGCTTAGGCTATTTCTACCACCCTACTTTGGCGGATCGTATACCGAGGGAAAATTTCGAATTAAGGACCTGCCTGAAATGCTATGCGTGCCGGTGGCTTTACAAGAATGTCAAATAAATAAAATACCTTTGATATTGCTCGCTTTGGTGCCTACTTTTGATAATTATTTTGGTGCTTTAATTTTTATTTATACGTTGTATATTTTATAGATTAACTCTGTAAACCAAAATAATGACGTACCAGATTAGAGTTAATATATATGGATGAAGTGTCCTCCCTTTATTGATGGGATGTCCTCCCCGCCTATGAATGGGGTGACCTCACCTGTGGATAGAGTACTCCTGTAGTGGTGGGGCCCAAAGAACTGGTGGGTAACACATTCATAGTGTCGGGGCCCGTCTGACCCCCCACAACTCCATAGGGTTGGACCCAACTGCATACGTTCAGACAGAAAATCTGTTAGTGGTACAGGTGGTGGACGCGTTCCGTACGTCTTGCCGCTTTGGGCTCTAGTTAGCTGTCAGCACCAGTCCGGTCCGCACACTGTACTTCTCTATAGCGGTCCTGCGTCAGTACATCAGACTTTCCTCAATAGCAGCCCTGCGTCATTTGTCACAACAGCTGCCAGTAAGTTTAACTACAGTAAGTTTAACATTCTCTTACGTTTCACACACGAGTACCGTCTATACAAGATAATATGTTGGATGGTACCCATGGTTATGGATGGTTCCCCATTATTATAGATGGTCTCCATGATTATGGATGGTTCTCGTGGTTATGGGTGGTCCTCATGGTTATGGATGGTTCCCCATATTATGGATGGTCCTCATAGTTATGGATGGTCCTTATGGTTATGGGTGGTCCTTGGGGTTATGGATGGTTCCACATGGTTATGGATGGTTCCTCATTATTATGGATGGTCCTCATAGTTATGGATGGTCCTTATGGTTATGGGTGGTCCCAACGGTTATAGATGGTCCTCATGGTTATGGATGGTCTTCGTGGTTATGGATGAAGTCGAGCCTGGCCTCGGGCCGGGCTTGGGGAGTAGAAGAACTCCCAGAACCCCATCAACCAGGTATCCATCAACCAGATGGTCCTCGTGGTTATGGATGGTCCTCATGGTTATGGGTGGTCCTCATGGTTATGGATGGTTCTCATGGTTATGAATGGTTCTCATGGTTATGGATGGTTCTCATGGTTATGGATGGTCCTCATGGTTATGGATGTCCTCGTGGTTATGGATGGTCCTCGTGGTTATGGATGGTCCTCGTGGTTATGGATGGTTCTCATGGTTATGGATGGTTCTCATGGTTATGGATGGTCCTCATGGTTATGGATGGTCCTCATGGTTATGGATGGTCCTCATGGTTATAGATGTCCTCATGGTTATGGATAGTCCTCATGGTTATGGATGGTCTTTATGGTTATGGATGGTCCTCATGGTTATGGATGGTCTTCATGGTTATGGATGGTCCTCATGGTTATGGGTGGTCTTCATGGTTATGGGTGGTCCTCATGGTTATGGATGGTTATCATGATTATGCATGGTTCTCATGGTTATGGATGGTCCTCATGGTTATGGATGGTCCTCATGGTTATGGATGGTCTTCATGATTATGGATGGTCCTCATGGTTATGGATGGTCCTCATGGTTATGGATGGTCCTCATGGTTATGGATGGTCCTCATGGTTATAGATGGTCCTCATGGTTATAGATGGTCTTCATGGTTATGGGTGGTCCTCATAGTTATGGATGTTCTTCATGGTTATGGATGGTCCTCATGGTTATGGACGGTCCTCATGGTTATGGATGGTCCTCATGGTTATGGATGGTCCTCATGGTTATGGATGGTCCTCATGGTTATGGATGGTCCTCATGGTTGTGGGTGGTCCTCATGGTTATGGATGGTCCTCATGGTTATGGATGGTCTTCATGGTTATGCGTGGTCCTCGTGGTTATGGATGGTCCTCGTGGTTATGGATGGTCCTCGTGGTTATGGATGGTTCTCATGGTTATGGATAGTCCTCATGGTTATGGATGGTCTTCATGGTTATGGATGGTCCTCGTGGTTATGGATGGTCCTCATGGTTATAGATGTCCTCATGGTTATGGATAGTCCTCATGGTTATGGATGGTCTTCATGGTTATGGATGGTCCTCATGGTTATGGATGGTCTTCATGGTTATGGATGGTCCTCATGGTTATGGGTGGTCTTCATGGTTATGGGTGGTCCTCATGGTTATGGATCATGATTATGCATGGTTCTCATGGTTATGGATGGTCCTCATGGTTATGGATGGTCCTCATGGTTATGGATGGTCTTCATGATTATGGATGGTCTTCATGGTTATGGATGGTCCTCATGGTTATGAATGGTACTCATGGTTATGGATGGTCCTCATGGTTATAGATGGTCTTCATGGTTATGGGTGGTCCTCATGGTTGTGGGTGGTCCTCATGGTTATGGATGGTCCTCATGGTTGTGGGTGGTCCTCATGGTTATGGATGGTCCTCATGGTTATGGATGGTCTTCATGGTTATGGATGGTCCTCATGGTTATGGATGGTCCTCATGGTTATAGATGGTCTTCATGGTTATGGGTGGTCCTCATGGTTATGGATGGTCCTCATGGTTGTGGGTGGTCCTCATGGTTATGGGTGGTCCTCATGGTTATGGATGGTCCTCATAGTTATGGATGTTCTTCATGGTTATGGATGGTCCTCATGGTTATGGACGGTCCTCATGGTTATGGATGGTCCTCATGGTTATGGATGGTCCTCATGGTTGTGGGTGGTCCTCATGGTTATGGATGGTCCTCATGGTTATGGATGGCCTTCATGGTTATGGATGGACCTCGTGGTTATGGATGGTCCTCATGGTTATGGATGGTCCTCATGGTTATGGATGGTCTTCATGGTTATGGATGGTCCTCATGGTTATGGATGGCCTGCATGGTTATGGATAGTCTTCATGGTAATGGATGGTCCTCATGGTTATGGATGGTCTTCATGGTTATGGATGGCCCTCATGGTTATGGATGGCCCTCATGGTAATGGATGGTCCTCATGGTTATGGATGGTCTTCATGGTTATGGATGGCCCTCATGGTTATGGATGGCCCTCATGGTAATGGATGGTCCTCATGGTTATAGATGGTCTTCATGGTTATGGATGGCCTGCATGGTTATGGATGGCCCTCATGGTTATGGATGGCCCTCATGGTAATGGATGGTCCTCATGGTTATAGGTGGTCTTCATGGTTATGGATGGCCCTCATGGTAATGGATGGTCCTCATGGTTATAGATGGCCCTCATGGTTATGGATGGCCCTCATGGTAATGGATGGTCCTCATGGTTATAGATGGTCTTCATGGTAATGGATGGTCCTCATGGTTTTGGATGGTCCTCATGGTTATGGATGGCCCTCATGGTTATGGATGGACCTCGTGGTTATGGATGGTCCTTATCGTTATAGATAGTTCCCATGATTAAGGATGGGTTCCTTAACAGCAATCCCCGTGACGTAGTAGTAAAACACGAGCTCGGCGTTTCGCGAGTGCTTTAGCCTGGGTTCGTATCCTGGCCGGGGAGGATAGACTGGGCGCCAATTCTTAACTGTAGCCACTGCTCACCTAGCAGTGAATGGGTACCTAGTTGTTAAACGATTTGGCGGGTAGTGTTCCGGGAGGAAATTAGTATTAAGGACTTGCCCGAAACTTTGTGTTAGTGGGTGAACAAGAATGTAAAAACTCTTGTACATACTGTATAAGTACATAAAATAAAAAATAAAATAAAATCCGTGGGTGGTTCCCCATGGTTATCGATATTAATCAGGTATTCAAAACGGGCTCACCATAGCCCGTGCTGTTTGGAACTTTTTGTTCTAAGTAGCGAATCTTAAACAGCAATAATAGTCAGGTATTTAAATGGACAACAGAAAATAACATTTTGTTTAATGATTAGTTCTATCTACTGCGCCATGAAAACGCATACAAAAATACAGCCAAGTTACACCTTGTAACGAAAAAGCAATATATAAGATTCGGGATAAGATACTTTTAAAGAATGGTCCTCATCACATTTATAGTTTAGTGAATTAGGCAACTCGGTGTTGGAGACACCTAGAGCTGAAGGCTTGAGTAAATAGTTGGCAGTATTCAGAAGTGGTTCAACGGAAACACCACCTAAAGCTTAACAGTAGTTTATTTACTAACTTAACCACTAATACAAAGGGTGCTTGAGTTACTTTAGATTGGCGTCAGAAACGTTATGGTTGTATTAGCGAGACTCTTGACATCTGGCTAATCGACTCTGATCCACTCGTGGAGTAACACCTAACTTAACACAGTTGACAGCCAATCATTAACACGGCAAACCTAACTGCCGGTATGCAAAGGGATCACAAGAGTTCCAACCGGATACTCTGGTAACGATGATATACAATAACTCACAAATACACTGTCAATGGGACAGGCAATAATCAAGCAAAATATTTATATCACACAATAGCTAAATGTGTGGTGTATGTGAAGCTCACATTCACAGATGAGTGTAATGTCGTGATACCACACAGATAAACACACATACACCGTCGGGTGTCTTCACCTATACCTGTGTCAGGTATGAGAAGGTGAGAACTGTAGTTGATGCCTCAGATCAACACAGACACAATAAAACAATGACACGATCTTGTACTTACAGGTGGGGTACCTCTCTTATTCACTCACTCAGGCACATTTATGCAAGAACTCGTAGGTGGCCTGACAGCTGGTGCTGCTCGTCACGACGTGAGACCATTGACGACAGGCTTTCCCACAAACCGTTCTTGACACGGGGGTACTCGCAGGAGAGCATGCTGTATGTCTAACCGACACACGCACACACTTGGTGGCACTGGCGATGAGTAAGGGTGGTGACGTCACGTAGTACAGTGAGGGCGGCGGCTGGTGGGCTACACGCTCGGAACAGAGTGGCGGCTGGCGGCGGCTGACTATATGATACCATGTGGTACACTTGTGGTAAAGTCACACTCAGGTTACTTAAGCGGCAGCACTG
The DNA here is from genome assembly GCA_020271785.1 of Procambarus virginalis. Classification (NCBI taxonomy): domain Eukaryota; kingdom Metazoa; phylum Arthropoda; class Malacostraca; order Decapoda; family Cambaridae; genus Procambarus; species Procambarus virginalis. The sequence goes on from WNGS01044347.1 coordinate 234,135, forward strand.
CCTTAGTTCACTCTAGGTCACTCACAGACGATCTCTATTTAACACCAGGGGTTACCTGATACCAGTCTGTTTCGCTCTGGTGATTTGTCACTACTAGGCTTCTGAACAATATAGTCACAGTCGTGATTCTGGGCGAGTGTTGGTATGTCGAAAAGACGCTGAATTTAACTTGACGGTGAGGAATAGACGGTGTTGTTCTGTCTATTGGCCGAGATAGAGAACAGGACACGTCCTCTATGCAAGGGCTCCCTCATGTGAATGCTCTTGCCTGGGGTTCAGGGCTCCTCGTGGGACACAACACAAGGGATTACAATTTGACCAATGACATTGCAGCAAAAGAGCGGGAACCAATCATATTGATCGTTCCCTGATCAGTAGCAGAGGTGACGTCATGAGCACGTCACGACCACGTCACAGTTGTAATTCTCCATCGCACAGGTTGAGGCTGACCCCAGAGGTCAGTCGCCTCGCTGACGTCTCCTCTCCCTGTCTCATGCTGGCACCTCCTATGCACTCATTGACCCTTTGTGGCAAGTATGCTTAACTTCCTGTATCTACTTCCTGCCTGGACATACGGCGGCCTCCGTATTATAAACGTATTCCTGGTTAAGTGGGCATCCTGGAAATACCCAACTTGCCAGTTTACTATCCAGGGTTAACAGAGATAGGGCTTGTGCACGAGGAGCGGTGCACTGTGCACTGCATTGAGCCATTCAAGTCAGCTGTGGGAGAATCCTGAGAGACCATTCTCTCACAACCATCTCACCGAGTTTAGACATTCACCATCTCACCGAGTTTAGACATTCACCATGTCATCGAGTTTAGACATTCACCATCTCATCGAGTTTAGACATTCACCATCTCATCGAGTTTAGACATTCACCATCTCATCGAGTTTAGACATTCGCCATCTCATCGAGTTTAGACATTCACCATCTCATCGAGTTTAGACACTCACCATTCCGCATCGAGCCGTCACGCTCTCCCACATAGAGCTCTGTGACTCCGGCCTCACTCAGCTCTCTGCTCTGCTCCAAGTTGTTTCTCAACGTCTACGACACTGCTAACAACCGACTGTTGTAACCAAGACTACTAAATAAATATGAAAGCCCACTAAACACTGTATCTAATCTACCCAACAACGTAACATAATCGAACATTAAACCAGTTTTTCATGTGGTATCTTATCAAAGGCTTTAGCAAAATCCACGTTTACTACATCCACCGGAAATCCGCTGTCTGAATAGCTGGTTACAGTTTCTAAAAATGTGAACAGGTTTGTAAGGCATTATCTCCTCTTAACAAACCCATGTTGCATTGAATTTACAAGATTGTTCTCTGTGAGATTTTTGATGATTCCCTCCATTAGGATTCTCTCCATGAGCTTGCACATGTGTGATGTCAAGCTGATCGGATGGTATTTTTCTGCCGAACCCTTTCTGCCTTTTTTTTTTAAATAAGGGTGCCATTTGCACATTTCCAATCTAGGGGAAACTTTCACTTGGTCCAGGGATTTTCTGAAAAGGAGTTTCAGCGGCATGCATAATGCATCTGCCAGTTCCTTTATGACTTTGGATTGAATTCCATCCACACCTGGGGCCTTTGAGTCTTTTAGTTTGTCAATACTTTTCCTGATTGTGTCGCATGTAATGGGTATATCCCTTAATTAATTCTCTTCACCTCCTTCAAACATTTGTGTGGGTGGTGGGATGTCATTCAATCTTTCTAGTGTGAACACTGATATAAAGTATTTATTCAGAGTGCTGCCCTTTTATCATCCAATATAACTTGGTTAGTCTCATCTTTTAGAGGTCCTACAGAGTCCTTTGTTTTGATTTTACTTCGTATATACAGTATACATAGAATGACTTAGGATCGCCCTTTATGTTTTGGGAGAGTTTTCTTTTGAAGTTTATTTTGGCCAATCTGATTTCCTGGGTAGCTGAATTTAATTCCCTTTTTTTATATCTCATAATCTATGATGTTCATCGTGGCTTTTTTTCCATCTCCAGAGGTTCCGTTTAGTTAACAAAGCTCTTTTTACTGTTTGTGTCATCCAGCTTGTTTCATTTCTTTTCTTTCTCCTTTCTGGCACATATTTTTGAACGAGTTCACTGATGACCTTTTTGAAATTTTCCCATGATGTTTCCATGGCACGATCACCTATCAGCTCCCTCCATGAGGTGTTTTGTACTTCCTCTCTCATTCTTAGATAGTTTCCTGGATGGTAATCTAGAAGGTCATCATTCTGGACCTATACAAGAGTTTCTGTAATTGTATACCATCTTAAAATATTGTGATCACATGAAGCCTTTTCTCTGCTTGAATTATATCGACAATGCCCTCTTCAGATAGCACAAGGTCCAGTATGCTATTACCACTAGTGAGCTTTACCATATGTTGTATGAGAAATGAGTCCTGCACCCGGTCTAGGAATTGATCTCCTTTAGCTTGTGATTTTAGATTTATCCAGTTTATTGTCTCGTGGTTAAAATCGCAAATTATAAGTGTTTGGGTTTGTGATGCCGCATTATTAATCACATTCTGAAGGTCAGTAACTTCCTCTGCTGCTGCTGTGTCAGCCCGGTAGCATACTCCCGCTGTCAGTTTGTGTCATACATCTTGAGGTAGTTGTGTTGTGTACACCTGTTTGCATTAGTGTACAAATGTTTGCAGTTGTGTACACCAGTCTCCAGTTGTGTACACAAGTCTCCAGTTGTATACACCCATTGGCAGTTTGTATATACCCATCTCCAGTTGTGTACACCCATCTCCAGTTGTGTACACCCATCTCCAGTTGTGTACACCAGTCTCCAGTTGTGTACACCCATCTCCAGTTGTGTACACCAGTCTACAGTTGTGTACACCCATCTGATGACAGGTGCTTGAATGTATTCTAAGTTAACTAATTTCTGCCACAATACATCTTCTTTTCTTTACTTGATTCATTAAGTATTTAATCTTTTCCGGAATATTACAATCTTCCCCTTAGTTCTTGAGGCTCTTACTGCACCAAATACAATTAATTCTTTCTTTCCCTATTTATGTTTCAGTAGCAATCTTGGCATTTCCAGATTTGAAATAATAATAACTAACAACACCTTGTTGGCTTCCCAGTAAATGTGTTTTGTTCAGTTGTGTTGGATTCACATGTAAATTTTTGTTCAGTTGTGTTCCATTCACATATAAATTTTTGTTCAGTTGTGTTCCATTCACATATAAATTTTTGTTCAGTTGTGTTCAGCACACAGATTCAGAAACATATTTTTGAACAGTAAGAAATTGAATTTCTGGTCTAATTGTAAACTATATCACAAAAATGCTAAAATGAAAAAAAATGCTCAGGTAACTTTTTGCCTTTATACAAGAAGCTACTGTACTTTCAATGTAGATTTTTTTTATAATTTACTATGCTCAAAACCCTATATAAATGTCATAATTAAAGTGAATTAATTATTAATATGAACGAAAGATTGACAAAGTTCAACTTGTCCTGCTGCAACTTTGAGCTCGTCTTAAGATGATTTTCTGTTTACTACATAATGTCCTAATCTTTTACACTACTGTAAATGTGCTGGTAAATAATAAGAGCATTTGTTAAACCATCTTAAACCATCGATCCTAAAGGACGCTATATTTATTTAAAGTCTTTATTTACATTTTTTTACATTTTAATTTTTTATTTACAAAAAGGGTCCCGGTAGTAAAGTCGCGTTCGTTCTCGATGTACAATCGAGAATTCCGGGTTCGAATCCCGGGCGAGAAACAAATGGTTGGGCACATTTCCTTTCACCTACTGCTTCTATTCCCAGCAGTAAGTAGGTACTCAGGAGTTATTCAGCATGTTGTGGGGTTGTATCCTGGGCGGGGTCAGTAGTTCAACCTTGGAAGGGGGGGGGGGGAACCTGGCTATAAGCCTAACGTGTATGAATACACTCCGGCTTCCTGTCTCCCAACACAATTAAATTATTATAGTATTTTTCATGTGTCTCAATAGATTTTGTGACATCGACTGAAACAAATTTCCCATAACAAGATATCAAAATATTTGGATGATAATTTAGTGTAAGTGATCACTTCTTAAAATTGGTATTGTAATTGCAGTTCTCCACATTTTTCATCATTCTTTGCTAGAATCTAAACACTGATTCCAGATGAGGATATAGAAACCTATCTATACATTCTTTTAGGAATCTGGTAAATATTTACTTTTCCATAAACATTAAATAAATGTAATTAACTTTATTTCAGGTGAAGAACATCCGAGGGAGTGAAGCAGGATATGGCGGCACAAGATAGAACACTATATGACCGTGCATTACGACTGAAGCTGTCGGAAGCAGGTCTTACTAGATACAGCTACCCACGGCCTCACCACCAGGGAAGCGGTAAGGCTCGGTAACCAATGTGGATGCCCTATACCCTCTCATCCCGAGAGTTGGCATGCGCAAGTGTATAGGTGCAATACGGTGTACCGTATAGATGATGAAGGACGTCCACTCACCCCAGTGTTTGTCGATACCATTTTGGCAGACTCTACGGCTCCCCCGTTAAGCTCTATCGCTGTTGTCAACAAAAGAGTAACGCCGCTCCCTGCAAGATAGCATCCTAGCACGTAACAGCGGACATAGACCTTGATAATCTTACTGGATTTTGCCACACTCAGCAAAGTGATAATAGCGAAAATCTATTTATGCCTTGGACTGTGAGATGATCTACACCACAGAGGGAGGGAAGTGGGGGCAATCTCTGTGGTCAACACTGACTACCAAGTGGTTTATGAGACGCTTGTGAAACCTGAGAACATCGTAGACTACAACACCGAGCACTCTGGACTCACTGCCACACAATTCCAAGGTGTTACGACGAACCTTCAAAATGTACAATCTAAGCTCTTGTCTTTGTTTGGGAGTAAAACCATTCTCGTGGGCCACTCCCTAAATCATGACCTTCTACGATTGAAACTGATTCACGACCTTGTTGTAGACACCGCTGTAATGTACCCTCACCCAAGAGGCCGCCACCTCCGCAACTCTTTGGCCTTTCTGAAGATGCATATCTTGAGATCCAATGAGAGTACCAGCTCGGCTCTCAAATGTAGAGATGATGCCATAACCACCATGAAGCTTCTCCACAGAAGTGCTAACAGAAAGGAGATAATGCAGAGGAATAGTGTAAATGCGCTAGGACATTACTATTGTAAATTACGTGTCAGCTACTTGATACATATGCCAGAGTTACTGACCTTGCCTTTATTCACCTCACTTTTATTCTTGTGCAATTGATGTTCTCAGGCGGATTTGTAATATTGAAGGTTTTTTAATGATGAACAGTAAACAAGTGTATGATGTTATACTACCAAATATAGTTCCTAGAGTAGAGGAGGCATATCCACTCTTCAGCTGGCAAGTAATATGGGCGAACCTTCATGTTAAATTTATTGCCCCAAAACAACGTGAGCTATTGTATCGCTATATTCATGAGACCCTCCCTACTATGATAGTTGTTGATGTTGGGCATTAAGGACAACAATAGGTGTGACCAATGTACTGAAATTGAAAATAATATGCATATATTTTATTTCTGTAAGCAGAAAGTTGTTCTTGTAAACTGGATTCGAGACACTCTTAAAGCTTTATGTGGACCAAGTATTAGAGTGGAGTTAATGAGGTTTTTAATGTTTCATATTGACATAAAATGCAAGAAAATTAAGAATACAATAATTATGTTACTTTCTGATTACATTTTTGTGTTTGGATAGGAAGGCAGGAAGGTACTCAGTAGACAAAATATTGAAGTTCTTGCGATGCAGGATCAAGTATAACATTTGGGGTTTAGGCTCATGCTCGGTGATGATATGGAAAATTTGTTTACTGAGAATTATATAATATATGTAAATGTAATAATCTCCCCTGTATTTTAATGTAAATTTATTCTCCAAATTTTGTAAATAGTTTAACGGAAAATAAGTATAACATTCAGGGTTTTAAAGATCATATTCTGTACTATTGGGAAACTTGTTCACTACGAATTGCAATGTATAATTGTCTGTAAACTTTATATAATTTAATTTATATTGTATTTCTTAAATAAAGATAAAAAAAAAATACTTGTTCCATGAAACCGGCCTGCCACGTGTGTTTAAGATGCCCCACGAAAATGGCCACTATTTAACAAGCATTATGCAGTTATGCAAGTTCTTCAGTAACTTTTCATTCTTGGTGGTTATGTTGCGATTCATCAAATTGCTTCCGAAGGTAAATCGTTCTAAGAACATGCTTCATGACAAGACAACTCTAGAACACTCCTAGGCTTTCTTTCTGTGGTTTCAACCTATCAATCACTTTCTGTGGTTGATTGTTTAATAAATCACTGAACTATATGTTTAACAGATCTCTAACCATGTCCTTTGAGGACAGAAGAAAATGTATATATGCTGGTTAGCATTGTAATGTGTAGCCACGTCTGTGGTAGAAAAACAAAGCCTAGGCTTATGTGAACTGAACGCCGGAACAGAATATTCGTTCACTGATGAATCCTGTCACTGTCAGCCAGCAATGTATGTTTGTATACTTGTAATTTATTATAAATATATATTTTTGAAATGACAAATACAAATTAGTATAGCAAGCTATATATAAATTCTTAATAAGTAAATATTGGCTTAATTATTTAAAATGAGAGTCCAATA
>WNGS01044347.1:249694-263628 GCA_020271785.1 Procambarus virginalis
CACATCTAACATTGAAAGACAACATTTACTTGTCACTCAAAATCTAAATTTAAACAAAATCACTTTAGTATGATAGATTCCAGATATGACAGTAGTATTTTCTCTATTGATAATACTCGTAATAGTGTGTGTTGTGGTATTATTTATTTCCGGTGTTTTTATTTATTATGTTGCATAATATATTTTGGTGATTTCAATAAAAGTTAAAATAAGTTTGTTTTTACTGCCCTAAAACTTGTTGGAAGGTCTCTACTGCAAAGACTTCTGTTATGACTAACTCAGAACGTCATTTTTTGTATATTAGGTCTGAATAAATGGATGAACGAGTATAGTGGTAATAGCCGCTCCCCTGTGGGTATGGAGAGGGTTAAGAGGAATACCATCCAGATGAACACCTCTATTAATAACAACTACAGTTCCTAGAATAGCAGGAGTACAGACAGGACACCTGACCATAATTCCATAGAAGACATCACCGCGGCTGCATCAACAGTCAGCAATAGTTGTTATCTCTGTGAAATAATATATACATGGTAATAACATCATGTAACTAAACTATAATCTCCCAGCCTGTCCTCTAAACATGATAGCACCTATAATTAGTACAAAATATGGACTGTTCCACCTTCAGAAACAGTCCACATTTTGCACCTTTTTCGTGTTGTAGTTTACCAGAGTAAGAATTCAACAACCAAACCTAACTTTTCCAAATAGTCCTAATATAGCACATCTACCCTGAGGTAGATACGAAGTCTACTGACCTAGGGTGGGGTCACTTCCTCCGAAAGACTACCTCTCTACCTTGGGCCGAGTGATGTAGAGAATCATCCCATTAGTCTACTAATCTACACAGGGGAAGGATGGAGGAGAGGGGATGATATCACCTAGTAGATAACCTATCTACTTGGGGACAGAGTGAGGAGAATCACCTCCCCAATAGACTACCTATCTACTTGGGGACAGAGTAAGGGGAATCACCTCCCAATAGACTACCTATCTACTTGGGGACAGAGTGAGGAGAATCACCTCTCCAGTAGACTATCTATCTACCTGGGAACAGAGTAAGGGGAATCACCTCCCCCAGTAGACTGTAACAGTGGGTCTGTTAATATAGAAAGACCATAGATTTAACATTAAAAGTTGGTAGTGACCTGACAGGCTGAGGTAATCACTTCCCCAAGGGATTAGAGCTCATTGTACAGCAGCGACACAGGGACCCTGTGTCGAGTCATGAAACTAGTCATGTATTAAAGAATTAGTAGGAATAATCATTCGTGGTTAAAATTAACATCAGTTGAGAATAATGAATAAGTCTTGTATGTTATCAAAGAGGCATTTGACGTCAGTAAGATTTTAATATATGTAAAAAGTATTTCGTCACTGGAAAATAGGTACCTACCAACTTGTTTGTTAATTCCTGTAAATTAATGGAGTGCAAGGGCAAATGAATATTGTAATTAGCTTGAATCATGTATTTAGATTATTCCTAATTGATTTGGGATAATAAGTCACCTTCAAGGGACGAAGACAGGATTTTAGTAAGTAAATCTTCTTCAAAGATTAATTTGGCAACTAGCCTAGGTCAGTCGGAGCTGGAGTGAACAGGAGAAGGTCAGTGTGGGCTGTGTATCACCTGCGGTCAACATATCTCCCTGGAGCAACGGCAGAACATCGAGGTCTGGCTGTGATATATTAAGGTATCTGTGTCCGAGTTTATTATAGGGTAGAAATCCACATTAATTGTTGTAGTTAATTACCAATTGCCTCAGTTAGTAAAATATTCAGTTAGGAAAGTGTTCAGCTTAGGGAATGTTACTGTTATTTTATTTTTATTAATAACCTTTTTTGTGATATATACAAGAGTTGTTACATTCTTGTACAGCCACTAGTACGCGTAGCGTTTCGGGCAGGTCCCTGGAATACGATCCCCGCCGCGAAGAATCGTTGTTACAACCAAGCACCCATTTTACTGTTGAGTAAAACAGAGGCTACAGTTAAGGATTTGCGCCCAGTAAATCCTCCCCGGCCAGGATACGAACCCATGACAAAGCTCTCGCGGAACGCTAGGTAAGTGTCTTACCACTACACCACGGAGACTGGTGTTTGACCTTTGATTTAATAAATTTTGTTTAGAATATTATGGTGTTTAGTGAAATTTCCCCAACATTTACTTTACATTGCTGTTAGGCGCAAGCCTCATGTTTGGAACTAGCCTCTCTGCAAGCCAGCAAGCATTTATTTAATTTCGCAGATAATCCCTTTGTACTTGGATTTAATTTCCACACCAACGTAGATCTTATCCCTCCTTTCCGAATAACTGGGGGATCCATTTTCGGGGTTTTATACCTACTTGACAGTATCCTGCTTCACCGCCAGTTGGGGGAATTACTCAGTGGGTAGCAGGTGGTGGCGGCGTAATTCAGAGTTTGCAGTATAGCATAAAAGGGTACAGTATCCTCGAGCCGGGGTATCTAAACGGTCAAACGTTTAGATCTTGAGGAGTTGAACTGAAGGTTACACAGTAGAACTCTGGTTTCTGTATATATTTACTTAATAATGACCAACATTTAACCAGTAAGTGAGGTTTAAGGCTGCCCCCCCCCCGTTACAAGACTACCTATCTACCTGGGGATAGGGTAAGGTGAATCACCTCCCCAGTAGACTACCTATCTACCTGGTGACAGGGTAAGCAAAATCACCTCCAGTAGTCTATCTTCCTCTGCAGGGGGTGGTGGACCCCCCAGTCTCCTGATGGGGAAATGGCGGGTGGAAATATACTATCCCCATACAGGTGGACCCCGCCCCCTGTACGTAGGGGATCCACCTGTATACCCTGGTTCGGGGTTAGTGGGGAACACCCCCAGTAGACTGCCAATCTATCCTGGATCGGTTGATCGGCAAAATCTGGGTACAGCACAAGAATATCTTCTAATATTCCTAAGTGTATGAAGTAATTACAGACATCAAAGTACCTCATACCATTTGGTCTGAAGTCACTGATAACAGGGCAATCACAGATATAGTGTTGGAGAGTATGTCCTCCCAAGTAGAACTGAAAACGGGGGATATTTTTTTCACAGAGGCTTATAAATCCATGGAACCGCCTACCCGCTGAAGCCATACATGCCAAAATCCAGGTAGAAAATATCATTAGGACAATTGGCGGGACCTTTAACAAGCCGCCGGCTTTCTGTACTTGTCGAGGCCAGTACATAGTGGCCCTTGGGTAAATTCAGGTAAATATAAACAATAATTGTCAGCGCATCGCTTCTCAATCTTCCGAGCGACGAGGAAATCCCCACACTATCTCTTAAAATTAGAATCTCTCATCTCATTTTTTTCTTGCAATGTATCTGTTATCATTTTATTAATTCTGCTAGAATTTACCTACTTAAAATTATCTGTTAGATTAAGGACCTGCCCGAAACTCTGCGCGTACTAGTGGCTTTACAAGATTGTAAATACTCTCCTGTGTATTCTCACAAACCCAATGTGCCTTCTTGTATAAATAAATAAATAAATAAATAAATAAATAAATTACGTAGGTAAACAAAAATGTAACATTTGTTTTGCTACAATGACGGTGCTGACTGTAGAGGTTGAAAAAACATAGTTTTACTTCAAAATATACTAATTTTACAAGAAAATTCGACGTAAATAGATAGCATATGACCATCGATAAGCTCTGATAAGCCAGCGTTGTGATTGGCTAAACCTTTAAGATGAAGAATGATGCCTTCTCTCTAATTGGCCAAACGAAAAGCCCTAGTGATAGCTAGCGAGACTTAAGTGAACAACTTGAAAGTTGCTAATAACTTTGCGAGACACCTTTTTTTTTGAGATATATACAAGAGTTGTTACATTCTTGTACAGCCACTAGTACGCGTAGCGTTTCGGGTACGTCCCTGAAATACGATCCCCGCCGTGAAGAATCGTTGTTACAACCAAGTACACATTTTACTGCTGAGTTAAACAGAGGATACAGTTAAGGATTTGCGCCCAGTAAATCCTCCCCAGCCAGGATACGAACCCATGACAAAGCGCTCGCGGAACGCCAGGTGAGTGTCTTACCACTACACCACGGGGACTGATAAATTGACCTACATGAAATTGAAAGAACTGACGTACCTAAATCGTACGTAGAGATGTTCTTAGCCAGTACTTAAGAACCTTCGTAGCACACCTACTTAAGACGAAATACATGGAGCTTCGTGAATCTAGGTCCTGATCTCTACCAAGTCCACTGGGAGTCTGGCGGCCCCAACTGGTGCCACAACCAGTTTTTACCAATAGGTTCCCTACAACTAGAACACTGATTCAAATCTCCGCATTGCTTCAAATGTCTTTCTCATTGTTATATCATACCATTGTGATTTCTTTGCGTACATCTATTAAGTAATTATCAAAAAGGCACCAACCCTGGGATAATTATGTAACGCCATTCAAAGTGTGCTAAATATCGCTGAGGATGTCAATACGAGAACATAAGTGCATATGGTGAGCAATATCCAAGGTATCAGATTCACTAAGCATTCCATCAACAGACGTGTATAATTTAACAGCCCAAGACTATTGCCAATATTATCCTTAATAAATTGATAATTAAGGCCTTGCAATGTTTAAATATCATTTATTTAGGGTCTACAAAATATTACTTCATGTATTTTAAATAGATGGCTGACAGCATTATTGCACATTAAAATCAGCATTGTATACCACCAATGCACACACTCACCAGCAACAACACCGCACACAGCACATCTGATGACCAACACCTCCACGATGGATAACCACGGTGAAGAAAGTCTCACTATCCTACAATGGAACTGCAATGGTGTTCGCGGTAGACTTAATGACATCATACAATACGCTCGTGAACACCAAACTGACGTCATAGTGCTACAGGAGACGATGGTAGGTGATGACTTCAACCCAAGGTTCATTGGTTATCGCAAGTTCTCCCTGCCCTCTGGGGAAAGAAAACGGGGTCTCATCACTTTTGTAAATAACAACATTCCCGCACAGATTATTGATGACCTGCACATGGGAGATGAGTTTGAATCACTGGGAATAACCCTTTACTTAAACAATAATGCCCTACATATAATCAACCTATATGTGCCACAGAGTAAACTTGACCTTGACACACTGCCTGAATTTGTTAATGAAGAACCTACCCTGCGGTCGGTGACCTTAATGCCAGACACCCACACTTTGGTGCCAACTGTCATCAGCCCAATGTCAATGGACGGAAACTGTCACTCTATGTCAGGGGGAGTGAAAACCTTAGAGTCCTGGGTGATGAACAGCCAACTCACCTCAGAGGAGGAAGATTAGACTATGCTCTCCTGCTGAATGCACAGGACACGGATGCCAGTACACACATTGTGCACAGTTTATGTAGTGACCACTGGGCACTGATTACCACCGTCGACATGAGCAAGAGAAGGAAAGAGACAAATAAAAGAAAAAGGTTATCACTCGGACCAGATATGAGGCCGCACTTCATAAACAGGATGAGTGACTGGTTCACGGAATACCAAATCCCAGAAGACATTGATACATTTGTTGATGACCTTAATCACCAAATTGAGAGCTGTCTCAGAGTTCCGCGCCGTACGACTGGGCGAAGTAACCCTCAGAGGAAGAAAATAAAATGGTATGAGAACGATTACATAAAGATGCTTAACGCAAATGTACGAGACATGAGTAGAGAGTACCGGAGACATCCCACTGAGAGTAACCAAGAGTTGTTTAAAACTGTGTGTCAAGTAGCCAGGGAAGAGAAGATTAAAGAGCGGGAAAGACAATGGCTTGAGTTCACTAGCTCTATTGGACGGGAAACATCTGCAAGACAAGTGTGGGCAAAAATTCAGATAGCTAAGGGTGGCAGAACCCGGCCTGCGGCTCACAAAGACCCCCAGGGTAAGGCTGAAGAACTAATTCACAAGTGGAGTGATGCAGCATCCTCCTCCTCCATCCCTGCAGATATCAGCAGGGAACAGCTCCTGCGACATGATGACAGAAGAATTAGGATAACAAGAGCACTGTCTAGTGATGACGAATATGGGGAACCAATCACAGCCCAAGAAGTAAGGGGCGCTATGAAAAAGGGTAAAAGTACAGCACCTGGTGAAGATGGCGTCACCTACGACATACTCAATGCACTGTGTGAAGTGTCTGGGAATCCACTACTCCACCTGTTTAACAAGTCATTCCTAAGTGGAGTGTTGCCCACACAATGGAAACACGCAATAATTGTTCCATACCGAAGCCCAATGACCCTGGTAATTACAGACCTATCAGTCTCGTGTCATGCACTTGCAAGATGCTTGAAAGGATCATCCTAAACCGACTGTTGCACAAAATAGGCAGGTTAGGGAGGGGTCAATGGATTTGTTAAAGGACGGAGCACAGCAAATTGTATAGTTAATTACTTGGCTAATGACACGGCTAGGTACTCTGTATTTGTTGACATCAAAGGAGCCTTCGACAAAGCACAGGGGATTGCGATCCTGGACGAGCTTGCATGCATGGGTGTCAAGGGGAGACTCATGAAATGGTTGAAGACTACCTCACAGGGAGGAAAGCCAAGGTTTGCTTCAATGGAGCAGTCTCCAGAACAATGAATATGGAACTGGACCCCCCAAGGCGGAGTCTTAAGCCCTACACTATTCAATGTACTTATGAACGCCATTGCAAATATTGATTTTTCAGGAGGAACACAACAAGTGGGATATGCAGATGATGTCCTAATACAAGCTCCCACCTTGGGAAAAATTAAACAGTCCTTGGAAGGAAATGTATTGAGCTCGGTTTCACTCTCTCCACAAACAAGACGAAGGCATACTCCCATCACAAGTGGGGAGCAAATGAAGAACTGCAAATTAATGGTGTAACACTTGAATGGGTTGACCACTATCGGTACCTTGGCGTCACTGTCGGCTCTAACAAGGGGAAGAAAGAGGAGCTAAATCAACTCATAGGAACATGCAAAAGTCGACTCAGGGCACTGAAAGCTATGACCTGGAATGGACATGGAGCCTCTATTGCCGTGCTTAAAATGATGTACACAGCCTATGTGTGCTCCGTCATAGACTATGCCGCACCAGTTCTGTGCACCTACTCCCAAAGCGATATGAAAAGGCTTGAAAGCATTAAAAAAGAAGCCATGGCAATCATTCTTGGAGTTCCAAGAACTGCCAAAACGTCTAATCTACGAGAGGAGTTGTCCCTCCCCAGTGTTAAAAGCAGAAATTAAGGAGCTGAATGCTAAGCTTGCAATTAGGATAGCCAGAGATCCCCATTACAATGATATTGCTAAGAAAAAACTGAGTTCTGTGCTACTTTCAGGGGAAACAGGAGAAGCAAAAAATGGCATCATAGATCAGTCTGCTACCTCGAAGAGCTTCACCTGCTTGAGCAAGCCCGTGAGCTCCTGCCTGTAGAGAGGTTACCTCCCTGGGAGGATGNGCAACGTCCACTCGTTCCTGTGCCCCAACGGGACGCTCTTCAACCAAGAGTACTTCGTGTGTGACCTCTGGTTCAATGTGGACTGTGCGCGCGCCACCAGCTTCTACCCCCTCAACCAGTACATCTACAAGGACCCCGAGCATAAGGATCCCAGCTTGCTTACGTCTGAGGACATCTACAAGGACCCGAGCTTAAGGATCCAAGCTTACGTACGTCTGAGGACATCTATAAGGACCCCGAGCATAAGGATTCCAAGCTTACGTACGTCTGAGGACATCTACAAGGACCCGAGCATAAGGATCCCAAGCTTGCTTACGTCTGAGGACATCTACAAGGACCCGGAGCTTAAGGATCCCAAGCTTACGTACGTCTGAGGACATCTACAAGGACCCCGAGCATAAGGATCCCAAGCTTACGTACGTCTAAGGACATCTACAAGGACCCGGAGCTTAAGGATCCCAAGCTTACGTACGTCTAAGGACATCTACAAGTACTCCCTATGTTTGATGACTCATATTATCCACATAATCGAATTTTCGAACTTTCCGAAAATTCTAAATTAAACACAACACAAATATGATTTATTAATTAATTTAACTATGTGTTTTTTAAGATTAAATCTATTAGAAATATTCAGTTATAATTTATTTATTTAATCTTTTACGTAGCCAAAATATCTCAAAATTTAAATGTTTTCCCCAACATTTTGCTGACTTCAAAACTTGTATTCAATACAAGGTAAGTTAGCTTTGTTGTATGCCTCAGTTGTATTACCTGTGTATGTTTCATATGTGTATATATATATTATTATTATTTATACAAAATCATCATACAAGGAATAATTAGATTATGTAGGAGTTGTATAATTCTGAGTATCTCTCTCTGCTGTCATTTGTATATATGTTCTTAACTCCCAGTCATCTGGTGTATTCACCTAATTGTATTCACCTAGTTATGCTTGCGGGTCTTGAGCTCTGCTCTTTCGGCCCGCCTCTCAACTGTCAATCAATCAACTGTTACTAACTACTATTGTTTTTTTTATCACACACACACACACACACACACACCACACACACACACACACACAACACACACACACACGCACACACACACACACACACACACACACACACACACACACACACACACACACAGGAAGCAGCCAGTAACAGCTGGCTAACTCCCAGGTACCTATTTACTGCTAGGTATTAGGGTGAAAGAAACTCTGCCCATTTTTGTTTCTCGCCGGCGCCGGAAATCGAACCTGGGCCGCAGGGTCACGTGTCCAGCGTGCTGCCCACACAGCCACCGGCGCCCCTGTGTGTGTGTGTGTGTGTGTGTGTGTGTGTGTGTGTGTGTGTGTGTGTGTGTGTGTGTGTGTGTGTGTGTGTGTGTGTGCACTCACCTAGTTGTACTCACCTAGTTGTGTCTGCAGGATCGAGCATTGACTCGATCACACATATTGTGTGTGTGTACTCACCTAGTTGTACTTGCGGGGGATGAACTTTGGCTCTTTGGTTCAGCCTCTCAACTGTCAATCAACTGGTGTACAGATTCTTGAGCCTACTGGACTCTATCAAATTTACATTTGAAACTATGTATGGAATCTGCCCCCACCACTTTACTGCCTAAAGTATTCCATTTGTTAACTACTCTGACACTGAAAAAAGTTCTTTCTGACGTCTCTGTGGCTCATTTGGGTACTAAGCTTCCACCTGTGTCCCCTTGTTCGTGTTCCACCCGTGATAAATAGTTTGTCTTTGTCCACTCTGTCAATTCCCCTGATCATCTGCTACATAATATTGCACAGATGCATATAGAAGCAAACTTGGCATCCGACAGCTTCACTTACTTCACAGATGGATCAGTAGACCACCAGGGACAAGAAACCGGAGCTGCAGTTAAAGCAGGAAACTATATAAATAGTTGAAGACTTTCAAATGGGTGTTCAACTTTACAAACAGAGATGCTAGCCATTCAAAAGGCTTTGGAAAATGCCTTGCTGAACACCGACAACATGTTATCATACATACAGATTCGAGAACAGCCATTGAAACCTTGCAACCAGAACACATATGTGATAACGTCCATCTGATCACAAATGTCATATCATTAATGCAAACACTCAAACGTAAAGGCCGACGGGTACTTATCAACTGGGTGCCAAGTCATGTGGGAATAATAGGAAATGACATTGCAGACGAAGCTGCAAAACTTGCAACTAAGAGAAGAAATGTAGACATTTACATACCACAGAGATTAAGAAAGTAATTAGAAACAGAGCAATACAAAAGTTGTACAGTGACCACAACACAGCAGTTGCAACATCAGGATCTGCGGGTTGGTACAAGAATTCAACCAACTATGAACCACTTATGTTGATGAAAGGAAGCAGTAGAACAACAGAAGTACACTTACATCGCATCAGGCTTGGATACCCATGTGCATGGGAAAAAGGCTTACAGGTTCCGGAAGATGAGAGGAAATGTCAACACTGTGGAGAAATGCCCGACAAACCACTGAAACATTATCTCACACAGTGCACAGTTACAAACCCATTATGATTTCAACTTAGATTCAACAGAGCAGAAAAAGTTGTTAAACACATGGGACAAAATCTTACTGAAGCGACCATACGAGTCATAAATACTCGTACTCCGCCCAAGTAAAACAGAAACAAGCAACACTTAGTGGGCCAGCCAGAGGCTTAGGGCCCGCGCAGGAATATCCCTGCAAAAAAAATCCCCTGAGAATTTTGTAGGTGGTTATCATGTCTACCCTTACTCTAATGTCTTCAGGGACGTGAGGTTTAGCTGCCTTAGCCTTTCCTCGTAGCTCATACCTCTCGGTTCTAGGACTAGTCTGGTGGCATACCTCTGAATCGTTTCTAGCTTTGTCTTGTGTTTAACTAGGTATGGTCTCCAGGCTGGAGCTGCATTCTACAGGTTTGGTCTGACATAAGTGGTATACAAGGTCCTGAACGATTCCTTACACAAATTCTAAAGGCGGTACTTATGTCGGCCAGTCTAGCATATGCTGCTGTTCATATCTTTTTGATGTGGGTTTCTGGGGACAGGTTCGGTGTGATATCACCCTCATATCTCTCTCTCTATTTAACGCCTGCAGAATTTTCACCTCCCAGATGGTACCTTGTATTCAGCCACTTGTTCCCTTCGCCAAATTTCATTGTTTTACACTTTCCTGAGTTGAACTTTAGTAGCCATTTTCTAGACCATTCCTCCAGTTTGTACAGGTCATCCTGTAGCCTCAGTCTAACTTCATCTGTCTTGATTCTTCTCATAATTTTTGCATCATCAGCAAACATGAGAGGAAGGCGTCTATTCACTCTGGAAGATCGTTTACATATATTAGAAACAGGATGAGTCCATGTACAGAGCCCCGTGGGACTCCACTGGTGACATCTCGCCACTCTGATGGCTCCCACCTCACAGTTACTCACTGTTTCCTGTTGCTTAGATACTCTCTTATCCACTGGAGCACCTTACCTTTTACTCCTGCCTGTTGCTCCAACTTTTGTATCAGTCTTTCATGGGGTACTTTGTCAAAGGTTTTTTGACAGTCCAAGAAAATACAGTCTGCCTACCTTTCTTTTATTGCCTAGTTTTTGTTGCTTGATCATAGAATTATATTAAGCCAGTGAGGCACGATTTACCACCTCTGAACCCATGTTGGTGGTGTGTTACAAAGCTATTTCTCTCCAGATGTTCAACGAGCCTTTTCCTCACGATCTTCTCTATCACCTTGCATGGTATACAAGTTAGGAAACTGGCCTGTAGTTCAGTACCTCTTGCCTGTCTCCCTTCTTGTATATTGGGACTACATTAGCATTCTTCCAGGTTTCCGGTAGGTTTCCTCTTTCCAGTGACCTGTTATACACCATAGAGAGTGGAACACACAGTGCTTCTACACCCTCTTTTATTTTCCATGGTGAGAGTCTATCAGGCCCAACAGCCTTTGTCACATTCAGCTCCAACAGATTTCTTTGATCTCATCACTGGTGAGCTCAAATTCCTCCAAGGTTGCTTGGTTTGCCTCCTCATTTAGTGCAGGGACTTCTCCTTATTCTATTGTGAAGACCTCCTGGAATCTCTTGTAGAGTTCATCACACACCTTGTCATTCTCTGTGTATCTGTTCTTCCCATTTCTCAGTTTCATCACGTGTGTGTGTGTGTGTGTGTGTGTGTGTGGTGTGTGTGTTGTGTGTGTGTGTGTGTGTGTGTGTGTGTGTGTGGTGTGTGTACTCACCTAGTTGTACTCACCTAGTTGTGCTTGCGGGGGTTAAGCTCTGGCTCTTTGGTCCCGCCTCTCAACCGTCAATCAACAGGTGTACAGTTTCCTGAGCCTATTGGGCTCTATCATATCTACCTTGAAACTGTGTATGGAGTCAGCCTCCACCATATCGCTTCTAATGCATTCCATTTGTCAACCACTCTGACACTAAAAAAGTTCTTTCTAATATCTCTGTGGCTCATTTGGGCACTCAGTTTCCACCTGTGTCCCTAGTGGTGTGCGCCCCTTGTGTTAAACAGCCTTTCTTTATCAACCCTGTCGATTCTCCTGGTTGATAAAGACAGGCTGTTAACAGTTGTGTGTGTGTGTGTGTGTGTGTGTGCACGCACGTGTGGGTGTGCATAGGAAAATTCTTACCATACTACAATTTTCCTTAAAATTTATCTAGACACAAGTAAAATGTTAGTAATAAGAGTACATAAAATATGACAATACTCATATATATATATATATATATATATATATATATATATATATATATATATATATATATATATATATATATGCAATTGACGATCACAAAACACTGATCATTTTATGCGGAAAATCCACAGAGAAAATGAAAGGAGGTGAACGTTTCGGCTCGTTAGAGCCTTGTCAACACCAGACTGACCAATTCTTTGTGATTTTCCGCATATATATATATATATATATATATATATATATATATATATATATATATATATATATTAGTGTCTTCTTGAGTTGTAATTATGAATACCTAAGGGCTTTCTTTATTGTTAATTAATATATTTCATATGATTTTTGCATTAAGTACATTGTTTTCCAAACAACCAATCAATTGGTAATGTTTATATTATTCATTGTGATTAGTCGATACATAACCAATCACAAGCCATAATATGCCCTCTGCCACAAGGCAAAAAGTAAACCATTAAAACATTGAGAAATATTCGTTTACTGATTTGTAATTGACTCGAAATTGGTCCTAACTCATCAAACTGTACCCAAATGATTGGAATGCTTTGTAAGCAATATATACCTATGCATTGAGGGGGGGAGGGGATCATTTCTCTCGACGTAACCCGTGTTTAGGCTCTGTAGTCACAACGGTGGACCAGTTACCACTATTTCCGTCTCGCGTAAGTGATATTTTTCTCTGCTTGAGTTGTCAACACGTGATATTCTTAAGTTTGTGCCCTCGTGCAGTTTGTTCTTTAGAAGAAACAAAATGATCTTCCACGTAAGAATAAATGTCTTGAAATGATACTGAGATATTGGGATCGAACCTGCGTCCCTAGACTCCCAGGCCCATGCAGAACCGACTGAATCATTAATACATACTTTATTGTGACTGTGTGTGTTAATGTTAAACAGTGTGTAAAAACAAGCCAAAATCCTCTGTTTAGATTATCAATTAAAATGTGCTGGAACCAGCATATATATATATATATAATATATATATAATATATATATATAATATATATATATATATTATATATATATATATATATATATATGAATTGAGTTTTCATTCGCATATAGTCCTGGGGACCATTCAGGCTTGTTCGCATATATATAATATATATATATATATATATATATATATATATATATATATATATATATATATATATATATATATATGTCGTACCTAGTAGCCAGAACGCACTTGTCAGCCTACTATGCAAGGCCCGCGATTTGCCTAATAGGCTGAGTTTTCATGAATTAATTGTTTTTCGACTACCTAACCTACAAACCTAACGTACCCTAACTTTTTCGGCTACCTAACTTAACCTAACCTATAAAGATAGGTTAGGTTAGGTTAGGTAGGGTTGGTTAGGTTCGGTCATATATCTACGTTAATTTTAACTCCAATGAAAAAAAATTGACCTCATACATAATGAAATGGGTAGCTTTATCTTTCATAAGAAAAAAATTAGAGAAAATATTAATTCAGGAAAACTTGGCTTATTAGGCAAATTGGGGCTTGCATAGTAGGCCAAAAAGTGAGTTCTGGCTACTAGGTACGACATATATATAATATATATATATATATATATATATATATATATATATATATATATATATATATATATATGCAAACAAGCCTGAATGGTCCCCAGGAATAGATACAACTGAAAACTCACACCCAAGATAGATTTGTATCTAGATAGATAGATTTGTAT
>WNGS01044347.1:272786-288405 GCA_020271785.1 Procambarus virginalis
CCCACAGGGACCATCCATATCCACAGGGACCATCCATAACCACAGTGACCATCCATAACCACAGGGACCATCCATAACCACAGGGACCATCCATAACCACAGTGACCATCCATAACCACAGGGACCATCCATAACCACAGTGAACATCCATAACCACAGGGACCATCCATAACCACAGGGACCATCCATAACCACAGGGACCATCCATAACCACAGTGAACATCCATAACCACAGGGACCATCCATAACCACAGGGACCATAACCACAGTGACCATCCATAACCACAGGGACCATCCATAACCACAGGGACCATCCATAACCACAGGGACCATAACCACAGTGACCATCCATAACCACAGTGACCATCCATAACCACAGGGACCACCCATAACCACAGGGACCATCCATAACCACACTGACCATCCATAACCACAGTGACCATCTATAACCACAGGGACCATATATAACCACAGGGACCATCTATAACCACAGTGACCATCCATAACCACAGGGACCATAACCACAGTGACCATCCTTAACCACAGGGACCATCCATAACCACAGGAACCATCCATAACCAAAGGAACCATCCATAACCACAAGGACCATCCATAACCACAGGAACCATCCATAACCACAGGAACCATCCATAACCACAGGAACCATACATAACCACAGGGACCATCCATAACCACAGGGACCCTCCATAACCACAGAGACCATCCATAACCACAGGAACCATCCATAACCACAGGAACCATCCATAACCACAGGGACCATCCATAACCACAGGGACCCTCCATAACCACAGGGACCATCCATAACCACAGGGACCCTCCATAACCACAGGGACCCTCCATAACCACAGGAACCATCCATAATCACAGGAACCATCCATAACCACAGGGACCATCCATAACCACAGGGACCCTCCATAACCACAGGGACCATCCATAACCACAGGGACCATCCATAACCACAGGAACCATCCATAACCACAGGAACCATCCATAACCACAGGGACCCTCCATAACCACAGGGACAAATAACCAAAGGAACCATCCATAACCACAGGGACCATCCATAACCACAGGGAACCATCCATAACCACAGGAACCATCCATAACCACAGGGACCATAACCAGTGACCCTCCATAACCACAGGGACCATCCATAACCACAGGAACCATCCATAACCACAGTGACCATCCATAACCACAGGGATCATAACCACAGGGACCATCCATAACCACAGGAACCATCCATAACCACAGTGACCATCCATAACCACAGGGACCATCCATAACCACAGGGACCATCCATAACCACAGGGACCATCCATAACCACAGGGACCATCCATAACCATCCATAGGGACCATCCATAACCACAGGAACCATCCATAACCACAGGGACCATCCATAACCACAGGGACCATCCATAACCACAGGGACCATAACCAAAGGAACCATCCATAACCACAGGAACCATCCATAACCACAGGGACCATCCATAACCACAGGGACCATCCATAACCACAGAGACCATAAACACAGGGACCATCCATAACCACAGGAACCATCCATAACCAAAGGAACCATCCATAACCACAGGGACCATCCATAACCACAGGGACCATCCATAACCACAGAGACCATAAACACAGGGACCATCCATAACCACAGGAACCATCCATAACCACAGGGACCATCCATAACCACAGGGACCATCCATAACCACAGGGACCATAACCACAGGGACCATCCATAACCACAGGAACCATCCATAACCACAGGGACCATCCATAACCACAGGGACCATAACCACAGGGACCATCCATAACCACAGGGACCATCCATAACCACAGGGACCATCCATAACCACAGGGACCATCCATAACCACAGGGACCATCCATAACCACAGGGACCATCCATAACCACAGGGACCATCCATAACCACAGGGACCATAACCACAGGGACCATCCATAACCACAGGAACCATCCATAACCACAGGGACCATCCATAACCACAGGAACCATCCATAACCACAGGGACCATCCATAACCACAGGAACCATCCATAACCACAGGGACCATCCATAACCACAGGGACCATAACCACAGGGACCATCCATAACCACAGGGACCATAACCACAGGGACCATCCATAACCACAGGGACCATCCATAACCACAGGAACCATCCATAACCACAGGGACCATCCATAACCACAGGGACCATCCATAACCACAGGGACCATCCATAACCACAGGAACCATCCATAACCACAGGGACCATCCATAACCACAGGGACCATAACCACAGGGACCATCCATAACCACAGAGACCATCCATAACCACAGTGACCATCCATAACCACAGGGACCATCCATAACCACAGGGACCATAACCACAAGGACCATCCATAACCACAGGGACCATCCATAACCACAAGGACCATCCATAACCACAAGGACCATCCATAACCACAGGGACCAACCATAACCACAAGGATCATCCATAACCACAGGGACCATCCATAACCACAGGGACCATCCATAACCACAGGAACCATCCATAACCACAGGAACCATCCATAACCACAGGGACCATCCATAACCACAGGAACCATCCATAACCACAGGGACCATCCATAACCACAGGAACCATCCATAACCACAGGAACCATCCATAACCACAGGGACCATCCATAACCACAGGGACCATCCATACCCACAGGAACCATCCATAACCACAGGGACCATCCATAACCACAGGAACCATCCATAACCACAGGGACCATCCATAACCACAGGAACCATCCATAACCACAGGGACCATCCATAACCACAGGAACCATCCATAACCACAGGGACCATCCATAACCACAGGAACCATCCATAACCACAGGAACCATCCATAACCACAGGGACCATCCATAACCACAGGGACCATCCATAACCACAGGAACCATCCATAACCACAGGAACCATCCATAACCACAGGGACCATCCATAACCACAGGAACCATCCATAACCACAGGGACCATCCATAACCACAGGGACCATCCATAACCACAGGAACCATCCATAACCACAGGGACCATCCATAACCACAGGAACCATCCATAACCACAGAGACCATCCATAACCACAGGAACCATCCATAACCACAGGGACCATCCAATATAGTACAGTTATATTGACCGTCACGTGAAATTCTGCCAAGTGAGGATCGATCACAACTGACAAATTTACGAAAACAAACACATACCTGCTGTTGTAGCGGGGCTGGTAGTCTGTTTGTCTGCGGGAGGTTGTTGTAGCGGGGCTGGTAGTCTGTTTGTCTGCCGGGAGGGTTGTTGTAGCGGGGCTGGTAGTCTGTTTGTCTGCCGGGAGGGTTGTTGTAGCGGGCTGGTAGTCTGTTTGTCTGCCGGGAGGTTGTTGTAGCGGGGCTGGTAGTCTGTTGTCTGCCGGGAGGGTGTTGTAGCGGGGCTGGTAGTCTGTTGTCTGCCGGGAGGTTGTTGTAGCGGGCTGGTAGTCTGTCTGTCTGCCGGGAGGGTTGTTGTAGCGGGGCTGGTAGTCTGTCTGGCGGGAGGGTTGTTGTAGCGGGGCTGGTAGTCTGTCTGTCTGCGGGAGGTTGTTGTAGCGGGCTGGTAGTCTGTTTGTCTGCCGGGAGGGTTGTTGTAGCGGGGCTGGTAGTCTGTCTGTCTGCGGGAGGGTTGTTGTAGCGGGCTGGTAGTCTGTCTGGCGGGAGGGTTGTTGTAGCGGGGCTGGTAGTCTGTCTGTCTGCCGGGAGGGTTGTTGTAGCGGGGCTGGTAGTCTGTCTGCGGGAGGGCTGTTGAAGTGACGCAGGGCAATATAGTGAAGCAGGACTACTATAGTGCCGTAGGACTGCTATAGTGCCGTAGGACTGCTATATAGTGCCGTAGGACTGCTATAGTGCCGTAGGACTGCTATAAGTACACCGTACCGAGAGAGGACGGGACCGGTACTGAGAGCCAGCTAGAGCCCAGAGCGGCAAGGCTGGGAGCGCACGGTACGCGTCCACCACTTGTACCACTACGGTACGCTGACGTGGACCTCTCTCAGGTTTCCTGCCTGAACGTATCGCTCGCTCCCACCCCCATGGGACCATTGCTAAGTATATACATACCACATATCTCCTCATATATATATACAGTGCGAACCAGCATACATACATTTTCCTGTCTTGCATACCAGCTACTCCATCTATTATCATTCTATTATGCAGGAAGAACCGCACGTCTATGAGTCATCCAATAATGTTAGCAGACTTCTAGATGTTACCACTGCTAGGCTTAGGCTCGGCTACAAGTACCTCTGGCAGTTTGTAACATCTGCTGATGTAGATTTGACTAAATGTAAACTATGTCAGCAGAACTATTTGCATACTTTGCGTCATTATATAATGGAATGTGAAAAAATCGCTGAATTTAGAGATAACACCATCAATAGTGTCCAAGAAATGTGTAAGTACTTCATTCATAATGATGTGCTGCCCGAAATCTTAGCGAAGTATCCAAAATTTGCATGCACATGACTAAAGCTGCCGCCCAGTTGGGTGGGTGTGGAGCACATGACTGTAAGCTGCCGCCCAGTTGGGTGGGTGTGGAGCACATGACTGTAAGCTGCCGCCCAGTTGGGTGGGTGTGGAGCACATGACTGTAAAGCTGCCGCCCAGTTGGGTGGGTGTGGAGCACATGACTGTAAGCTGCCGCCCAGTTGGGTGGGTGTGCAGCAAGACTAGTAACTGTGTGACTCACCATAGACATAAAGTGCCTTGTATAGTGACTGTTGTGAGCCTCTTGTTGATCACTTGTGTGTACATGTATATATAATTTTGTAAATAGCGTCAATTTTTTTTATTTGCTTAGCTAAACGAACTAGAGAGTTCAGTTCCTGAACCGATTATGTGCCTCTGTAATCATTTACACCACCGCCCACGGGATGGGTATGGGGCGCATAATAAAGAAAGAAATTGAATTGCATACACAGGAGGAAAGTTCTGTTATACATCGTGACCGGTGTATGATGTATGAGGGAGAACTAGTGTTTTTACAATGAAAAACAACATATATGTCATACATATACAGGGTTCACCATGTTCTCTCATTCATTCATGAGCGTTGACCATTAGTTGGGCCCCCACGGGAGTGTTGACCACCAGCTGGGCCCCCACGGGAGTGTTGACCACAAGCTGGGCCCCCACGGGAGTGTTGACCACCAGCTGGGCCCCACGGGAGTGGTGACTACTAGCTGGGCCCCCACGGGAGTGTTGACTACTAGCTGGGCCCCCACGGGAGTGTTGACTACTAGCTGGGCCCCCACGGGAGTGTTGACCACCAGCTGGGCCCCACGGGAGTGGTGACTACTAGCTGGGCCCCCACGGGAGTGTTGACCACTAGCTGGGCCCCCACGGGAGTGTTGACTACTAGCTGGGGCCCCACGGGAGTGTTGACTACTAGCTGGGCCCCACGGGAGTGTTGACTACTAGCTGGGCCCCCACGGGAGTGTTGACTACTAGCTGGGCCCCACGGGAGTGTTGACTACTAGCTGGCCCCCACGGGAGTGTTGACTACTAGCTGGGGCCCCACGGGAGTGTTGACCACTAGCTGGGCCCCCACGGGAGTGTTGACTACTAGCTGGGCCCCCACGGGAGTATTGACCACCAGCTGGGCCCCCACGGGAGTGTTGACTACTAGCTGGGCCCCACGGGAGTGTTGACTACTAGCTGGGCCCCCACGGGAGTGTTGACCACCAGCTGGGCCCCCACGGGAGTGTTGACCACCAGCTGGGCCCCCACGGGAGTGTTGACCACCAGCTGGGCCCCCACGGGAGTGTTGACTACTAGCTGGGCCCCCACGGGAGTGTTGACTACTAGCTGGGCCCCCACGGGAGTATTGACCACCAGCTGGGCCCCCACGGGAGTGTTGACTACTAGCTGGGCCCCACGGGAGTGTTGACTACTAGCTGGGCCCCCACGGGAGTGTTGACCACCAGCTGGGCCCCCACGGGAGTGGTGATTTCTAGCTGGGCCCCCACGGGAGTGTTGACCACTAGCTGGGCCCCACGGGAGTGGTGACTACTAGCTGGGCCCCCACGGGAGTGTTGACCACAAACTGGGCTCCACGGGAGTGTTGACCACCAGCTGGGCCCCCACGGGAGTGTTGACTACTAGCTGGGCCCCACGCGAGTGTTGACCACTAGCTGGGCCCCCACGGGAGTGTTGACTACTAGCTGGGCCCCCACGGGAGTGTTGACCACCAGCTGGGCCCCACGGGAGTGTTGACCACCAGCTGGGCCCCCACGGGAGTGTTGACCACCAGCTGGGCCCCCACGGGAGTGTTGACCACCAGCTGGGCCCCCACGGGAGTGTTGACTACTAGCTGGGGCCCCACGGGAGTGTTGACCACCAGCTGGGCCCCACGGGAGTGTTGACTACCAGCTGGGCCCCACGGGAGTGTTGACCACCAGCTGGGCCCCACGGGAGTGTTGACCACCAGCTGGGCCCCACGGGAGTGTTGACTACTAGCTGGGCCCCCACGGGAGTGTTGACCACCAGCTGGGCCCCACGGGAGTGTTGACCACCAGCTGGGCCCCACGGGAGTGTTGACTACCAGCTGGGGCCCCCACGGGAGTGTTGACCACTAGCTGGGCCCCACGGGAGTGTTGACCACCAGCTGGGGCCCCCACGAGTGTTGACCACCAGCTGGGCCCCCACGAGTGTTGACCACCAGCTGGGCCCCCACGAGTGTTGACTACTAGCTGGGCCCCCACGGGAGTGTTGACCACTAGCTGGGCCCCCACGGGAGTGTTGACCACTAGCTGGGCCCCCACGGGAGTGTTGACCACCAGCTGGGCCCCCACGGGAGTGTTGACCACCAGCTGGGCCCCCACGGGAGTGTTGACTACTAGCTGGGCCCACACGGGAGTGTTGACCACTAGCTGGGCCCCCACGGGAGTGTTGACCACTAGCTGGGCCCCCACGGGAGTGTTGACCACTAGCTGGGCCCCACGGGAGTGTTGACCACCAGCTGGGCCCCCACGGGAGTGTTGACTACTAGCTGGGCCCCCACGGGAGTGTTGACCACCAGCTGGGCCCCACGGGAGTGTTGACCACCAGCTGGGCCCCCACGGGAGTGTTGACTACTAGCTGGGCCCCCACGGGAGTGTTGACCACCAGCTGGGCCCCCACGGGAGTGTTGACTACTAGCTGCGCCCACACGGGAGTGTTGACCACCAGCTGGGCCCCACGGGAGTGTTGACCACCAGCTGGGCCCCCACGGGAGTGTTGACTACTAGCTGGGCCCCACGGGAGTGTTGACTACTAGCTGGGCCCCACGGGAGTGTTGACCACCAGCTGGGCCCCCACGGGAGTGTTGACCACCAGCTGGGCCCCCACGGGAGTGTTGACCACCAGCTGGGCCCCCACGGGAGTGTTGACCACCAGCTGGGCCCCCACGGGAGTGTTGACTACTAGCTGGGCCCCCACGGGAGTGTTGATCACCAGCTGGGCCCCACGGGAGTGTTGACCACCAGCTGGGCCCCCACGGGAGTGTTGACTACTAGCTGGGCCCACACGGGAGTGTTGACCACCAGCTGGGCCCCCACGGGAGTGTTGACCACCAGCTGGGCCCCCACGGGAGTGTTGACTACTAGCTGGGCCCCACGGGAGTGTTGACTACTAGCTGGGCCCCACGGGAGTGTTGACCACCAGCTGGGCCCCCACGGGAGTGTTGACCACCAGCTGGGCCCCACGGGAGTGTTGACCACCAGCTGGGCCCCCACGGGAGTGTTGACTACTAGCTGGGCCCACACGGGAGTGTTGACCACCAGCTGGGCCCCCACGGGAGTGTTGACCACCAGCTGGGCCCCCACGGGAGTGTTGACTACTAGCTGGGCCCCACGGGAGTGTTGACTACTAGCTGGGCCCCACGGGAGTGTTGACCACCAGCTGGGCCCCCACGGGAGTGTTGACCACCAGCTGGGCCCCCACGGGAGTGTTGACTACTAGCTGGGCCCCCACGGGAGTGTTGACCACTAGTTGGGCCCCCACGGGAGTGTTGACTACTAGCTGGGCCCCACGGGAGTGTTGACCACTAGTTGGGCCCCCACGGGAGTGTTGACCACTAGTTGGGCCCCCACGGGAGTGTTGACCACTAGTTGGGCCCCCACGGAGTGTTGACTACTAGCTGGGCCCCCACGGGAGTGTTGACCACCAGCTGGGCCCCCACGGGAGTGGTGACTACTAGCTGGGCCCCCACGGGAGTGTTGACCACTAGCTGGGCCCCACGGGAGTGGTGACTACTAGCTGGGCCCCCACGGGAGTGTTGACCACAAACTGGGCTCCACGGGAGTGTTGACCACCAGCTGGGCCCCCACGGGAGTGTTGACTACTAGCTGGGCCCCACGGGAGTGTTGACCACTAGCTGGGCCCCCACGGGAGTGTTGACTACTAGCTGGGCCCCCACGGGAGTGTTGACCACCAGCTGGGCCCCACGGGAGTGTTGACCACCAGCTGGGCCCCCACGGGAGTGTTGACCACCAGCTGGGCCCCCACGGGAGTGTTGACCACCAGCTGGGCCCCCACGGGAGTGTTGACTACTAGCTGGGGCCCCACGGGAGTGTTGACCACCAGCTGGGCCCCACGGGAGTGTTGACTACCAGCTGGGCCCCACGGGAGTGTTGACCACCAGCTGGGCCCCACGGGAGTGTTGACCACCAGCTGGGCCCCACGGGAGTGTTGACTACTAGCTGGGCCCCCACGGGAGTGTTGACCACCAGCTGGGCCCCACGGGAGTGTTGACCACCAGCTGGGCCCCACGGGAGTGTTGACTACCAGCTGGGGCCCCCACGGGAGTGTTGACCACTAGCTGGGCCCCACGGGAGTGTTGACCACCAGCTGGGGCCCCCACGAGTGTTGACCACCAGCTGGGCCCCCACGAGTGTTGACCACCAGCTGGGCCCCCACGAGTGTTGACTACTAGCTGGGCCCCCACGGGAGTGTTGACCACTAGCTGGGCCCCCACGGGAGTGTTGACCACTAGCTGGGCCCCCACGGGAGTGTTGACCACCAGCTGGGCCCCCACGGGAGTGTTGACCACCAGCTGGGCCCCCACGGGAGTGTTGACTACTAGCTGGGCCCACACGGGAGTGTTGACCACTAGCTGGGCCCCCACGGGAGTGTTGACCACTAGCTGGGCCCCACGGGAGTGTTGACCACCAGCTGGGCCCCCACGGGAGTGTTGACTACTAGCTGGGCCCCCACGGGAGTGTTGACCACCAGCTGGGCCCCACGGGAGTGTTGACCACCAGCTGGGCCCCCACGGGAGTGTTGACTACTAGCTGGGCCCCCACGGGAGTGTTGACCACCAGCTGGGCCCCCACGGGAGTGTTGACTACTAGCTGCGCCCAC
Source organism: Procambarus virginalis (assembly GCA_020271785.1). NCBI lineage: Eukaryota > Metazoa > Arthropoda > Malacostraca > Decapoda > Cambaridae > Procambarus > Procambarus virginalis. Next base: position 282,227 of record WNGS01044347.1, read on the forward strand.
ACGGGAGTGTTGACCACCAGCTGGGCCCCCACGGGAGTGTTGACTACTAGCTGGGGCCCCACGGGAGTGTTGACTACTAGCTGGGCCCCACGGGAGTGTTGACCACCAGCTGGGCCCCCACGGGAGTGTTGACCACCAGCTGGGCCCCCACGGGAGTGTTGACCACCAGCTGGGCCCCCACGGGAGTGTTGACCACCAGCTGGGCCCCCACGGGAGTGTTGACTACTAGCTGGGCCCCCACGGGAGTGTTGATCACCAGCTGGGCCCCACGGGAGTGTTGACCACCAGCTGGGCCCCACGGGAGTGTTGACCACCAGCTGGGCCCCCACGGGAGTGTTGACTACTAGCTGGGCCCACACGAGAGTGTTGACCACCAGCTGGGCCCCCACGGGAGTGTTGACCACCAGCTGGGCCCCCACGGGAGTGTTGACTACTAGCTGGGCCCCACGGGAGTGTTGACTACTAGCTGGGCCCCACGGGAGTGTTGACCACCAGCTGGGCCCCCACGGGAGTGTTGACCACCAGCTGGGCCCCACGGGAGTGTTGACCACCAGCTGGGCCCCACGGGAGTGTTGACTACTAGCTGGGCCCACACGGGAGTGTTGACCACCAGCTGGGCCCCCACGGGAGTGTTGACCACCAGCTGGGCCCCCACGGGAGTGTTGACTACTAGCTGGGCCCCACGGGAGTGTTGACTACTAGCTGGGCCCCACGGGAGTGTTGACCACCAGCTGGGCCCCCACGGGAGTGTTGACCACCAGCTGGGCCCCACGGGAGTGTTGACTACTAGCTGGGCCCCCACGGGAGTGTTGACCACTAGTTGGGCCCCCACGGGAGTGTTGACTACTAGCTGGGCCCCACGGGAGTATTGACCACTAGTTGGGCCCCCACGGGAGTGTTGACCACTAGTTGGGCCCCCACGGGAGTGTTGACCACTAGTTGGGCCCCCACGCGAGTGTTGACTACTAGCTGGGCCCCCACGGGAGTGTTGACCACTAGCTGGGCCCCACGGGAGTGTTGATCACCAGCTGGGCCCCCACGGGAGTGTTGACCACCAGCTGGGCCCCCACGGGAGTGTTGACCACTAGCTGGGCCCCACGGGAGTGTTGACCACCAGCTGGGGCCCACGGGAGTGTTGACTACTAGCTGGGCCCCACGGGAGTGTTGACCACCAGCTGGGCCCACGGGAGTGTTGACTACTAGCTGGGCCCCACGGGAGTGTTGATCACCAGCTGGGCCCCACGGGAGTGTTGACCACCAGCTGGGCCCCCACGGGAGTGTTGACCACCAGCTGGGCCCCACGGGAGTGTTGACCACCAGCTGGGCCCCCACGGGAGTGTTGACCACCAGCTGGGCCCCCACGGGAGTGTTGACTACTAGCTGGGCCCCACGGGAGTGTTGACCACCTGCTGGGCCCCCACGGGAGTGTTGACCACCAGCTGGGCCCCACGGGAGTGTTGACCACCAGCTGGGCCCCCACGGGAGTGTTGACCACCAGCTGGGCCCCACGGGAGTGTTGACCACCAGCTGGGCCCCACGGGAGTGTTGACCACCAGCTGGGCCCCACGGGAGTGTTGACCACTAGTTGGGCCCCACGGGAGTGTTGACCACTAGCTGGGGCCCCACGGGAGTGTTGACCACCAGCTGGGCCCCCACGGGAGTGTTGACCACTAGCTGGGGCCCCACGGGAGTGTTGACCACCAGCTGGGGCCCCACGGGAGTGTTGACCACTAGCTGGGCCCCCACGGGAGTGTTGACCACCAGCTGGGCCCCACGGGAGTGTTGACCACCAGCTGGGCCCCCACGGGAGTGTTGACCACCAGCTGGGCCCCCACGGGAGTGTTGACCACTAGCTGGGCCCCCACGGGAGTGTTGACCACTAGTTGGGCCCCCACGGGAGTGTTGACCACCAGCTGGGGCCCCACGGGAGTGTTGACCACTAGCTGGGCCCCCACGGGAGTGTTGACCACTAGTTGGGCCCCCACGGGAGTGTTGACCACCAGCTGGGCCCCCACGGGAGTGTTGACCACCAGCTGGGCCCCCACGGGAGTGTTGACCACCAGCTGGGCCCCCACGGGAGTGTTGACCACCAGCTGGGCCCCACGGGAGTGTTGACTACTAGCTGGGCCCCCACGGGAGTGTTGACCACCAGCTGGGCCCCCACGGGAGTGTTGACTACTAGCTGGGCCCCCACGGGAGTGTTGACCACTAGTTGGGGCCCCACGGGAGTGTTGACCACCAGCTGGGCCCCCACGGGAGTGTTGACTACTAGCTGGGCCCCACGGGAGTGTTGACCACTAGTTGGGGCCCCACGGGAGTGTTGACCACTAGCTGGGGCCCCACGGGAGTGTTGACCACCAGCTGGGCCCCCACGGGAGTGTTGACTACTAGCTGGGGCCCCACGGGAGTGTTGACCACCAGCTGGGCCCCCACGGGAGTGTTGATCACTAGCTGGGCCCCACGGGAGTGTTGACCACTAGCTGGGCCCCCACGGGAGTGTTGACCACCAGCTGGGGCCCCACGGGAGTGTTGACTACTAGCTGGGCCCACACGGGAGTGTTGACCACCAGCTGGGCCCCCACGGGAGTGTTGACCACCAGCTGGGCCCCCACGGGAGTGTTGACCACCAGCTAGGCCCCCACGGGAGTGTTGACTACTAGCTGGGCCCCCACGGGAGTGTTGACCACCAGCTGGGGCCCCACGGGAGTGTTGACCACCAGCTGGGGCCCCACGGGAGTGTTGACCACCAGCTGGGGCCCCACGGGAGTGTTGACCACCAGCTGGGGCCCCACGGGAGTGTTGACCACCAGCTGGGCCCCCCACGAGTGTTGACCACCAGCTGGGCCCCCAGGGAGTGTTGACCACCAGCTGGGCCCCCACGGGAGTGTTGACCACCAGCTGGGCCCCCACGGGAGTGTTGACCACCAGCTGGGCCCCCACGGGAGTGTTGACCACCAGCTGGGCCCCCAAGAGTGTTGACCACCAGCTGGGCCCCCAAGAGTGTTGACCACCAGCTGGGCCCCCAAGAGTGTTGACCACTAGCTGGGCCCCCAAGAGTGTTGACCACCAGCTGGGTCCCCAAGAGTGTTGACCACCAGCTGGGCCCCCACGGGAGTATTGACCACCAGCTGGGCCCCCACAGGAGTGTTGACCACCAGCTGGGCCCCCACAGGAGTGTTGACCACCAGCTGGGCCCCCACAGGAGTGTTGACCACCAGCTGGGCCCCCACGGGAGTATTGACCACCAGCTGGGCCCCCACGGGAGTGTTGACCACCAGCTGGGCCCCCACGGGAGTATTGACCACCAGCTGGGCCCCCACGGGAGTGTTTACCACCAGCTGGGCCCCCACAGGAGTGTTGACCACCAGCTGGCCCCACGGGAGTGTTGACCACCAGCTGGGCCCCCACAGGAGTGTTGACCACCAGCTGGGCCCCCACGGGAGTGTTGACCACCAGCTGGGCCCCCACAGGAGTGTTGACCACCAGCTGGCCCCCACGGGAGTGTTGACCACCAGCTGGGCCCCACAGGAGTGTTGACCACCAGCTGGGCCCCCACGGGAGTGTTGACCACCAGCTGGGCCCCCACGGGAGTGTTGACCACCAGCTGGGCCCCCACAGGAGTGTTGACCACCAGCTGGGCCCCACGGGAGTGTTGACCACCAGCTGGGCCCCCACAGGAGTGTTGACCACCAGCTGGGCCCCCACGGGAGTGTTGACCACCAGCTGGGCCCCCACAGGAGTGTTGACCACCAGCTGGGCCCCCACAGGAGTGTTGACCACCAGCTGGGCCCCCACGGGAGTGTTGACCACCAGCTGGGCCCCCACAGGAGTGTTGACCACCAGCTGGGCCCCCACGGGAGTGTTGACCACCAGCTGGGCCCCCACAGGAGTGTTGACCACCAGCTGGCCCCCACGGGAGTGTTGACCACCTCCTGGGCCCCCACGGGAGCGTTAACCTTCTAACTCTTGTAAACATTTACTTATACAAATATATTCTGAGCTCATGGACCACTAAATATAAACAAACGATAAATAAATTTTCCAAAATGATATCGGCTACAAGTAATTATTTGTACAAAAAAACTCACAAGCAGCTCCACACTCTCTAATTATCAGTTAATGAACGCCATAAGTTGTTACAAGGACAGAGCTAACATAAGAGTACTATACTTTAGTGCAGCAGCAGCACCTACCCCCGAGACGTTCCAGCAGGCACTGACGGCGTGCCTTTGCGTCAGCGCTGAGGCCGTGGCGATTCAGGGCTGCCAATCATGTGATTCAGGACTGCCAACCCTACATGTAATTTACTCAAAATAATCTTATTTATATAACTGGCCAATCATGCCACTTATTATTAATTATTATTAACTAATACATTAATTAAGATACACAGTGAAGCACAATAATTGTTGACAATGTCTTTCTATACTAAACAAAAATAGTGACCAACAATGGTACAGTGAATATAGTATACAAATCTTCAATATACAAGAAAATTAAGATTGTATAGTTGTATCAGCCGATGACATTTGAAACAAACATCAGCCAAAGATATGTACATCTTGACAGTACAAAATGACAAGCATAATGAGCAATGTGCTTGACAGTCTTAAAATAACAGAACACTTTATGTGGCCTGACAGCTGAGTGGACAGCACTCTGTATTCGTAGTCCTAAGGTTCCGGGTTCGATCTCCGGCGGAGGCAGAAACAAATGAGCAGAGTTTCTTTCGCCTTGATACCCCTGTTACCTAGCAGTAAATAGGTAACTGAGAGTTAGACAGCTGCTACGGGCTGCTTCCTGGGGGATGTGTAACAAAAAGGAGGCCTGGTCGAGGACCGAGCCGCGGGGACGCTAAGCCCCGAAATCATCTCATAGTACTAACACTAACAGGATAGTTGAACATAAAGCTGAGAGTGGCAGAGAAGCAGTACGAGAATGACGTTGTATAGAAGACTATGTCTGAGCCAAAACTGTTTTTGCTCATAATTAACACAACGTTTCGAACCTACAAGGTTCATTCTCAAGTGAGGAGTGACGCGGCATGAGGAAACATCTGCCTTATAACACTGGAAGGTTAGGTTAGGTTAGGTCAACTCATAATAACGTCAGGTGAATGAGAAGAGGAATGTGAGGTGATAGGCCTATACACCAGGCATAAAAAGTTGAATCAGGTGATCGAGCAATGAGAACTTAGATGTCTGTAGTGGGCATCAGAAAATTAAGAAACAACGTTTCGGTCCGTCATGGACCGAAACGTCACGTTTCTCCATCTTCTGAAGTGTTGTTTGGTCATCATGTCTTCAGCCACGTCATTGCGCCTCGTCGTCTGCACATGTCCAATATAGCATACATATCAGAGCGCACAGTCTCCTGAGCTGCTCTTGTATTGAGTCACTACATCAGTACACCTCAGTTTGTCAGAGGAGGCAGAGATGTTATGTCTCATAATGAGGCAAGATGTACGAGGGTTGTTATAATAAAAGGCAGGACGAATTCTTGCGTTTTCACTGCAAGGTTTGCAATTGCTGTCAATTATATCTCGTATCACCTTCTCGTCCTTCTTGTGTGCCTGAGTGAATGTATTTTTATAATGCACTATAATGTCTTGCCCTTGGGGCCGATTATCCTCCCCTGTGGGCAGATTATCTTCCCCTGGGGCAGATTATCCCCTGTCAGATGGGCACTTACTTACCTTCGTACTAACGATTTCGTCGAGTTCTGTCTTGCTTTCATCGTTGTTTACAATAATTTGGCGGACTTGTTCATGTTGCAAGAACAGGCAAGAGGAGCAAGCACGTATTGCACGACCGCAACATGCACTGATGGCGCTCTCCTTGTGAGTGCACTCACTCTCACCGTTCATATATACTGTGTGCATCAGTTGCTTTACTCTACATCTGTGATGAGTTTACCTGAGTTGCCATCTACGGGGGACATCGAGGAATGACGTTCTGCCTCGAATCCTTGTCTGGATGGTGACCTAAAGCTGTTGTGGGTGTACACATGTCTCACCACTAACACCTGTGTACCCCCCTTGACAGGTGTACATATGTATCACCACTAACACCTGTATACCCCCCTGGACAGGTGTACCTATGTATCACCACTAACACCTGTGTACCCCCCTGGACAGGTGTACATATGTATCACCACTAACACCTGTGTACCCCCCTTGA
>WNGS01044361.1:0-14473 GCA_020271785.1 Procambarus virginalis
GGATAAGATCAACGTTAGACAAATTTGTCGGGGACAAGAAGCCAGCCAGAGATAACCAGGTCCCCCTTTGCCGCTTGGCTGTCCATGTCTATCACCCATCCATTACTGTGTACCTCTCCAACGTCCTTAACCTGACTGATCGAGCGATTACATCATCCACTACAACATACTGGACAGGGGTGGTGGCAGTGAATGACGTCAGCCACTGCCTCAGGCCCCAGGTGGTGGCAGTGAATGACGTGACGTCACCCATTGAGAAATTCGCGTATATCCTTCGCACTTGGGAGGAAAACCAGCCAAGTCTCGCCCTCGAAGTACTTTCACAAGTGCTATAACAATAAGTACTCAATGTCGAGTGCCTCTTGAACACCACCTACCAGAAGTGCATCTCGAGAAGTGCTTAACCGTTATTGCTTAAGACCGCCTGTGTTATGTCAACATCACAAGTTAATTAAATCAATGTATTGTTGCAGTCAGGTGTGTCATGACTGATTCATGTCTATGTCTGTCTGTCTGTGTCTCACCAGCTGGCCATCACAGCTGCTGGCGGCGACAGCTGTTGTATCGTTTATATGAACATATGGAGAAAAACAAGAGAGGTCCCAGGACAGAGCGAGGCACTCCACATAACAACGGTCTCACACTCCAAGTTGACTCCAACTCGCTCAATAACCCACACCGCCATAGTGACAGATTGGGCAGCGTCACTCATTCTGTGAGTGAACATTCCACTATAGCAGCATGTATAACACTCCAAATCGGAAGAAAACCCGCTGGGTTGTTCATCCTGTCACTTGTACCAGACACAGCTGGGACTTGTTTAAAACTGTCAAGTGAACAACTTTTCAAACAAGAAGACTAACATTTGTTAACCATTAACCTAACTCTCCCGTCACTGGAACAACTTAGGTTTCCTAACCTGACCACATCCAACGAGAAACCAAACTTGGGTTTATTCATGATGGCACAAAGTGTGGCGTGACCTTAGTGTTGACGCCGGGTCAGGTTTCAGACCCCCCCCCCTCCACCAATGTCTGGTGCTGAGGTGAGAGCGGGCTCGACCTCGGGCCCGCAGGTGGCGAACTCGCCCCTCGAGGGAAAATTAAAAATTTTCCTGTGAATTGTGTATCAAAGTGTTGAGGCGTCGGTGGGCGGCGGCGGCGCACACTGCGGGCCCGAGGTCGAGCCCGCTCTCACCTCCAGCACCAGACATTGGTGGAGGGGGGGGGGGTCTGAAACCTGACCCGGCGTCAACACTAAGGTTCACGCCACACTTTGTGCCCATCATGAATAAAACCCAAGTTTGGTTTCTCGTTGGATGTGGTCAGGTAGGAAACCTAAGTTGTTCCAGTGACGGGAGAGTTAGGTTAATGGTTAACAAATGTTAGTCTTCTTGTTTGAGAGCAGTTCACTTGAGACAGTTAAAAAAGTCCAGCTGTGTCTGGGTACAAGTGGACAGTGACAGGAACAACCCAGCGGGTTTCTTCCGATTTGGGAGTGTTATACATGCTGCTATAGTGGAATGTTCACTCACAGAATGAGTGACGCTGCCCAATACTGTCACTATGGCGGTGTGTTATTGAGCGAGTTGGAGTCAACTTGGAGTGTGAGACCGTTGTATGTGGAGTGCCTCGGGGCTCTGTCCTGGGACCTCTCTTGTTTCTCCATATGTTTATAAACGATAGACAGGAGTCACCAGGAAGAGTGGAGTGATTGCAAGTGGTAGAGGCGGAGGCCGGGAGCTACACTGCACTAGCCGAGAGGGGGATGGAGTGACGGTATCACGTTAAAATTATACTAAACTACCTGTCAGGAGGCGCCGATGGACGGAACAAGTTTAAGCAGCATAGTCAAGAGACGGGATGGGTACAGCAGGGCCGTCTAAGAGACGGGATGGGTACAGCAGGGCCGTCTAGAGACGGGATGGGTACAGCAGGGCCGTCTAAGAGACGGGATCGCCACCATCTGGGGGGGGGGGGGGAAGGGATGGAGGAGTGGTGGTGGAGGGAAGGGTGTGGCGGGAAGGAAGGAAGGGATCCCTGTGGGTAACCAGTTGCAAGAGACACCTTCATGACCCCTCCTGTCAATTGCAACGGGTTCTTAGACACGCAAGTCTTGGTCCCCCCCCCATTCCCCCATCTCTCTCCCTCCCTCCCTCCTTCCCCATACCCCCCCCCCCCCACCACACACACAAACACACACACACACACACACTCAATCTGGAGACCAATCCTGGAGTACGCAGCCCCAGCATGGAGCCCGTACCTTGTCAAGCACAAGACGAGCTGGAAAAAGTCCAAAGGTATGCCACTAGATAGTCCAGAATAAGAGGCCTGAGTTACGAGGAAAGGCTGGGGAAATGCACCTTACGACACTGGAAGACAGAAGAGTAAGGGGAGATATGATCAAAACCTACAAAATCCTCAGAGGAATCGACCGGGTAGACAAGGACAAACTATTCAACACTGGGGGGACGCGAACAAGGGGACCAGGTGGAAACTGAGTACCCACATGAGCCACAGAGACGTTAGAAGGAACTTTTCAGTGTCAGAGTAGTTAACGGATGGAATGCATTAGGCAGTGATGTGGTGGAGGCTGACTCCATACACAGTTTCAAGTGTAGATATATAGAGCCCAGTAGGCTCAGGAATCTGTACACAGTTGATTGACATTGAGAGGCGGGACCAAAGAGCCAAAGCTCAACCCCCGAAGCACAAATAGGTGAGTACAAATAGGTGAGTACACACACACCACACACACACCACACCACACACACACCAACACAGCACAAGCTAATCCACTTCCGGGCGCACCTCCCCAACTTCAAAGATATGATGGCAGGTAGGCCTCATGTTTCTTGCAATTACCGTTGCACGGCCGAGTTGCAGCTCTTGGGGCCCGCCTTTAGACCTGTCGGTCGTCTAACGCAGTGGCTCTCTGTCACTTCCTTGATCGTCACATTTGGTTTAAAGTCATAGATGGTGGCGGGCGCCCCCCCCCCCCCCTGTACTTGCCCATCTAGTTGGCCCACCCTCACACTTCCCTCACACTTCCCTCACAGTGTCCCCCTCACCTCCCTGCAGTGACTCACTTGTGTGAGGGGCTTCCAGGCGTGTCTCTCATTACGTCGCTGCTCGGTAAAACATCCGTTTATATTTCACAAAATCAACAGAGCAGACGAAACTACACCTAGTGCATTAGCCCAAGTGAAGCAGCGTCTATTTATACACAACTCCCTCCAATACCTGCAACCAGGTGTGTAGGTGAGAGGCGGGGGGGGAGGGGGAGATGAAGGGGGTGCCCTGAGAGAGGGGGGGGGGGGGGGAGAGGAGCAGCATTGGGTAAAGTGCCATCGAGGTAGATAAAAGGGCGCCTGGAACGGGGAAGCTAGAGGGAGGGAGATGGGTGTAGAGGATCCCATTTTTGTTTGTTTAATTTTGCCCGAGGGGGCGAGTTTATTGAGCAGTGTCACTCGTCCTGTGAGTGGACACACCACCATAGTGACAGTATTGGGCAGCGCCACTCATCCTGTGAGTGAACACACCGCCATAGTGACAGTATTGGGCAGCACCACTCATCCTGTGTGAGTGGACACCCCGCCATAGTGACAGTATTGGGCAGCACCACTCATCCTGTGAGTGGACCACATCGCCATAGTGACAGTATTGGGCAGCGCCACTCATCCTGTGAGTGGACACACTGCCATAGTGACAGTATTGGGCAGCACCACTCATCCTGTGAGTGGACACATCGCCATAGTGACAGTATTGGGCAGCGCCACTCGTCCTGTGAGTGGACACACCGCCATAGAAGAATGTACAACACTCCCCAATAGAAGAAAACCCGCTGGGTTGTTCATGCTATCACTTGTACCCAGACACAGCTGGGACTTGCTTAACTGTCTCATGTCAACAGCTCCTCAATCATTTTTTTTTAATTATTACATTAGGTACATCTGCATTAGTGCAGCTACCCTAGACTATATGAAGTGGAGTACAGTGTGTCAAAAAAAGCTAAATCAAGAAGAATAACATTCGTCAACCCTTAAAATCTTACGTTATCTTGCTGGTGCAAAATGGGGGAATCTTTTTAACAACAGTATCAATATTTGACAAATAGTGTTTTCCTAAGTTATACAATGTGGGAGTAATAACGCTTCACATTTATAATGCCTCTTAGATGTTCAACTGTTGTTTCCATTCCGAATCTCCATGGATATTTGTATCCAAGACGGATTCTCGCTATTACTGATTACCCTCGGCCACCACCTCTTCGTCCATAATGACTGGGGTTGCCAGCAGCAACCATGTTGTACCATCGTACAGATCACTGATTTGTTCTATCCTCTTTCCTCAGTTACCGTGTCACGGTGATGTTGCCTGATGATACCGCTAGCTAATAGGAGGGTCCTTGGTACGGCGTATTGAACACGGTCTCCGTCAGCGGCCAGCAGCACTATGCTCGTTGATTTCCAGGCAGGTTCCAGCGTGGGAGGGGATCCACAGGAACGTGATCACTGTTTCCTGATTGTTAGTAATTCCACAGCTCTCCTTTGTTCTTGAAAGGCCACCTTACTGCAGCTTCTCATCGACCATGAGGTGGTCACCTCCCTCTCCCTCTCTCTCTTTCCTCCCTTTCTCTCCCTTTCTCTCCCCCCTCTCTCTCTCTCTCTCGTATATATATATATATAATATCCATTGATATATGGCCCTCCTTCTCTGCTGGACCCCTGCTGCTACACCGCCACTATGTCACACAGCGTCGGCACCAAGTTGTATTCGTAGTTCGTGGGTGAAGCATTTACACCATTGTGATTCGAACAAGTCGTCAGCGAAGCACTTGTTCCGTTAGTGTTCAGCGGGCCTTCATCAGCCGAATTATTTGTATTTGAAGTACGTGTGTGTGAAGCATTTATAGAACTGCGAATCTAAAGAGGTCGTCAGCGAAGCACTGTTCGAGAACTGTTCGGACGTGATCAATTTTGAGTCGTGTCTCGACACCGCGTTCTCCTGAACAAGGAGCAGATCTTCATTCTATACAGACGCCACCCCCCCCCCCCGTGATTATGAATGGTGTGTAAAAACGCCTTATCACCACTCTCAACTGGTGACATTCGAACATTTCTCGAACACTTCCGGAACAAGTGCTTCGCTGACGACTTGTTCGAATCACAACTCTGTACATCTTTCACCCAATACACTACAAATAATTGTCAACAGAACCCTAACACCAAACCTAATCTACAATATCTAACTATACATAATGGATGTGTTGGGAAAGGAGAGGGGGGGGGCCGCAGCTTTAACGAGCCTAACCTGAGGACAAGTTGGTAGAGGCAAATAAATCGCCAAGAGAACCAAAACACCCAATCTACCATAGGCCTAACTGTACACACACAAAAACAATATAACAAATATTAGAAAATACCGTTTTTGATTACAGAAAATAAAAGAAGTTATGAGTGCGCCTTTCGGTGGGGGTGGGGAGATAGGGGGGGTGGGACGCGACTGTAGCTAGGCTGGGAGCGGCTTCAGGACAGCTTGAGACTCTTGTATACCATGATGTATACCCTCTCCCCCAGTCCCATCCCAAATCCTTATCCTAACCCCTTCCAAGTGCTATATAGTCGTAATGGCTTGGCGCTTTCCCTGATAGTTCAATTCAATTATCTCTCTACCCGTCTGATGACCATACCAGCCAGGATCAGCCAACCTTCTCTTAGACGGTCTCAAGTCAGCCCAGCTCCCGTCCTGGAATGATCAGTGCCTCCAGTCGACCATTCCAGCTCTAGCCCCGTGCGCTGGGAAGGTCCACCTGGAGTCCACAACCACACCCCAGGAGACCGCCTTCCCCTAGCCAGGAAGGTTACCATCCCAATTAACCCACTATAAGCTCTCGAGGCGGTACATACGACAATATTCCGGTGCTTTAAAGCTTACCAATTCGTCCCATTTCTTACGGAATATTTGGTTCCGTAAATAGTACAGTGTTAGGTGTGTGAGAACAGGCATATATACCTGGTGTTCTACATATATTTTAGACACGCTGCCAGTCTTAAGTCACTCAAAGTTTATTGAAGTTCCAGTGCCTGGGATAAGTGGCACCCCCCAGGCCCACAGTGGCACCCCCCAGGCCCCCAGTGGCACCCCCCAGGCCCACAGTGGCACCCCCCAGGCCCACAGTGGCACCCCCAGGCCCCACAGTGGCACCCCCAGGCCCACAGTGGCACCCCCCAGGCCCACAGTGGCACCCCCCAGGCCCACAGTGGCACCCCCAGGCCCACAGTGGCACCCCAGGCCCACAGTGGCACCCCCAGGCCCACAGTGGCACCCCCCAGGCCCACAGTGGCACCCCCAGGGCCCACAGTGGCACCCCCAGGCCCACAGTGGCACCCCCAGGCCCACAGTGGCACCCCCAGGCCCCACAGTGGCACCCCCAGGCCCCACAGTGGCACCCCAGGCCCACAGTGGCACCCCCAGGCCCCACAGTAGCACCCCCAGGCCTCACAGTGGCACCCCCAGGCCCCACAGTGGCACCCCCAGGCCCCACAGTGGCACCCCCAGGCCCACAGTGGCACCCCCAAGGCCCACAGTGGCACCCCCAGGCCCCACAGTGGCACCCCCCAGGCCCACAGTGGCACCCCAGGCCCCACAGTGGCACCCCCAGGCCCCACAGTGGCACCCCCAGGCCCACAGTGGCACCCCCAAGACCCACAGTGGCACCCCCAGGCCCCACAGTGGCACCCCCCAGGCCCACAGTGGCACCCCCAGGCCCCACAGTGGCACCCCCAGGCCCCACAGTGGCACCCCAGAATGACTGGCCGTGTTTCAAGACGAGGGCTTCAAACCAAGCCTAAGATGTTTTGCACATGTGACTCTGGAGAGCAAGCCAAGACTCTGGGGCCAGAGTGTGGAGGGGAGATGTGGAGGAGGTGGAGGGGGGATGTGGAGGGGGGGGGTATGTAGGTAGGAGTTGGGGAGAATGAAGAGTGTAGAGTATATAATTAGCAAGCGGAGGATGGGGGGGTGAGGAGGGGGTGGAGACTGCTCTCGTCTACACACCTGTCACAGATACATCGCTAGTCACTCCCCCTCGTCCTCCCCCCCACTACCACCCCTCACCCTTCCCCCCCCCCCCACATACTGGGGAGTGTGAGTCAGAGGGGGGGGGAGGGAGAACTGGTCGTGATGAATACCAACACGCGTGCAAGCGCAGGTATGCAAGCGCAGGTATGCAAGCGCAGGTATGCAAGCACATCTTAACGCGGTAGAAAGGGGGGGGAGGATGAGGGGTGTCCCTTCCACATGAATGGGAAGACAGGAAATTATACAAGAGAAAGCCTTAAGCCAGGATGACTATATGTAACATATTGGAATGGATACGAAAACATGACGATGCCCAACCAATTGGACCTTCGGGAATCGAACGCCAGACCTGCAAGATGGGAATCCCTCGCTCAACCGACTATATAGTCTAAGTGGTTGGACTTCAATGAGTGGTAGAGTTGTAAGAAATCAGTTCCTTAGCGTGAGAGAGGTCAGCAAATGAAGATAATTAGTGCAGAAACAATCGAGGCGACCTCCTCAGTTTTAACACTAGATACAACACGAGATACTCAAAAGGCGAGACCCAGGAGCTGAAGTTTTACCTGCAAGAACATTCGGTCGAGTGGAATCGTAAAAAAGTTTTAATCACGTAGATTCCCAGTCCCCACCTCACTGTCTTTGCTTCAGTGGTCGAGAGCTCACATCTGTGTGTGTATAGGTCCTTATAGACGCATCTTGCTCCACTTTCAGTCACAGCCCCGCTCCTGTGCCAGGTAAGTCCACTACGGGCTCACCATAGCCCGTGCTACTTGCCCCGCTCCTGTGCCAGGCAAGTCCACTACGGGCTCACCATAGCCCGTGCTACTTGCCCCGCTCCTGTGCCAGGTAAGTCCACTACGGGCTCACCATAGCCCGTGCTACTTGCCCCGCTCCTGTGCCAGGTAAGTCCACTACGGGCTCACCATAGCCCGTGCTACTTGCCCCGCTCCTGTGCCAGGCAAGTCCACTACGGGCTCACCATAGCCCGTGCTACTTGCCCGCTCCTGTGCCGGGTAAGTCCACTACGGGCTCACCATAGCCCGTGCTACTTAGAACGTTTTCTTCCCAGTAGCTGAATCTTAAATCCTCATCTTGCTCCACCACAGTTTTTTTTTATTATTATTATTTTCTACCACAGACGTGGCCAGACATTTACAATGCTAACCAGCATATATACATTTTCTTCTGTCCTCCATGGACAGGGTTAGAGATGTGTTGAACATATAGTTCAGGGATTTATTGAACAATCAATTACAGAAGGTGATTCGGTACTTTAAAAAAAAATCGGTACTTTTACCACCACAGGCGGTAGAGGTTCCTTACTCACTGTTATTGTGGACATCTTTCAAGGTGGGGCCGTGCCAGCGATCATTATAGCAGCATTCCAGTCACCTGGGCTCTAGGAGACTCGAACCGTGGACCCCACGCGTGTATGAGGCCGACGCTCTATCGACTGAGCTATTGAGTGGTCTTAATAAGGAAAGTTTCCAGATACAGGTAATACGGTAGTATTATAGGAGCAGGAACATGTACGCTATCACTATTGCCCTTCCTGGATGACCAGACCACACACTAGAAGGTGAAGGGACGACGACGTTTCGGTCCGTCCTGGACCATTCTCAAGTCGACCATTCTCAATCGACTTGAGAATGGTCCAGGACGGACCGAAACGTCGTCGTCCCTTCACTTTCTAGTGTGTGGTCTGGTCAACATACATTAGCCACGTTATTGTGACCCATCGCCTGCACTTCCTGGAGCCTCTTGTCTTCTAGAGCCCGTCCTCAGCGTAAGCCAAATCACTCCCACTACTCACCAAACCCGTTCTCTCACCACCTGAATAGTTATTTATATTTGTGATCTGAAGGCACATTATAGTTCCAATAATTGCATACTTGCAAACTGGAAATTTAACCTAAACATTATATACTCGTTATAACTTCATTGGATTTTAAATCGTTAGTTTAAAAATATAAAAACTCTGTAACTCCCTTTTAAACGATCTGAAGAATTTGGTTTTCTTTTCACCATATGAACGTACACAAACGTCACGAAACCTAAGTTTACCGTGACCCAACAAGGAACATGGAGTACACAATAGGACAGGTTGGGCAGGTACAGGTAGGACAGGACAGGTACATATCCGAGGACAGGTTGAGAGAGAGGCACGCCAATACCTCCTGGCTCTTTGTACCCGGCGGAAACTGTCAGCAAGAGTCCATATTGTACCTGTTTATATCCCACTCACTGAAGAGAATATATTGAGCATGCAGGCAGGCAGGCTGGAAGACAGGGGCCAGATTCACGAAAGCACTTATGCAAGCACTTACGAACGTGTACATCTTTCCTCAATCTTTGACGGCTTTGGTTACATTTATTAAACAGTTTACAAGCATGAAAACTTCCCATTCAACTGTTGTTATTGTTATAAACAGCCTCCTGGGCTTCGGAGCTCATTAACTGTTTATAATAGGAAACAAAGCCGCCAAAGATTGAGAAAAGATGTACAGGTTCGTAAGTGCTTGCGTAAGTGCTTTCGTGAATCTGACCCCAGGCAGGCATGTATAGCCTAAAGTGTAATAATAAACCCACTCAAAACACCATCCTTCAATGATCTCAATTCACACACACACACAGAAGGACACTTGCGTGTGTCAGATCTACACAAGGAAGTGTGTGAGGTAAAGTAACTGCCCCGCACGTCACCTGGGGGTCAAGCCGTACCTGGAGGCAGGTTCCTGTAGCTATGCAGCTTGTCCTCTACAAGCCTGCCAGGAGTATTATATCGCCTCCCCATCTGCCAAGAATATTGGCTTCCTCAGTGGGGCGAGAGTGGGGGGTGGGGTAGTAGTTGACATCATTTTTACATAGTGTGACAGAAATCGACAGAGGAAAGGGTGTTCACACTGCACATATTTGGTGTGCCAGGAGACCGTTTTGAAGACACACTAGAACACCCTGTGATGAGTCAAGTTAGAGTGAAAGTGGTACAGCATGTAGGAGAGGAAGTGCTTGAAACAGTCAATAAGACTCCTCAGGGTATCGAAACTTTGCCAGCACGGTCCCGTATGGGTCAAGAACCCATCATGAAGGATGGAATCATCCCCTAGGGGAGATAGAGATAGATATCTATATATCTATCTATATATACACACATTTATCTTGGCAATGATTGCAGGTGATGACAACACTAGGGCAACACGACACAGGGCGGGGGAGGGGTAACATGCGAAGCTTCACGAAGCTCCGAAACTGCACCATTTCCCTCTCACGAGCTAATGGTTCCCGGTTCGATTCCCGACTCACAATATAAAGCCTCTGTGATCATAGGTCCTCCGGAGTGTGAAGAATGTTTTGATATAATTACTGACTTTGTACATGTAGTACTGGAAGCCAACATTGTATAAGGCCCACACCTCCCTGCAGGGGTCATCTTGAGGTTATCTTGAGATGATTTCGGGGCTTTAGTGTCCCCGCGGCCCGGTCCTCGACCAGGCCTCCACCCCCAGGAAGCAGCCCGTGATAGCTGACTAACACCCAGGTACCTATTTTACTGCTTGGTAACAGGGGCATAGGGTGAAAGAAACTCTGCCCATTGTTTCTCGCTGGCGCCTGGGATCGAACCCAGCACCACAGGATCACAAGCCCAGCGTGCTGTCCGCTCGGCCGACCGGCTCCCTTACCGGGTCAGCCTGTCCTGCGATACACAACGTCTATTTGAACATAAGCGTTACATACGTGGTATACAAGATTCTTAATAATTCCTTACACAGGTTTCTGAAGGCAGTTCTAATGTTAGCCAACCTCGCATATGCCGCCGATGTTGTTACTTTCATGTGGGCTTCAGGAGACAGGTTTGGTGTGATATTAACTCCTAGATTTGTCTCTGTCCGTTTCATTAAGGACTTCAACTCCCATTGTTGAGTTAGTTGTGTTCTTCCACCCACAATACAGGTGGCATTCTCTATGCCACCTGTCACGTCCAGAATGCTATCGGTAATACAATATATTCTTTTGAGAGGGGAGGGGGGCAAGATACAGGAGAGAGGGGGGCCAAAATACAGGAGAGAGGGGCCAAGATACAGTGTCAGTTATGACAGAACGCGGGCTGTCCGCCTTGCTGACACGAGTTACAGAGGCGCATTATGAATTCAGAAACTCAACCCCCCCCCCATGGTTCGTATAGCAAGTGACTATCTTGTGAGAAGCTATATCGACGCTGTTGATACTGCACACACACACACACACACACACACACACACACACACATTACATACTAGTTACACAATTGTCAATATTACATATATTTTGTACAGTCACTGATGGTCGAGTGGTCTCCTGTACACCAGTTGCACACTGCTTCCTGGCAGTATGGGTTCGAGTCACTTCTGGCGTGTGGAGCTTTCAGTTGCATATATGCCCGAGGACCATTCAGGCTTGTTCGCACATGTGTGTGTGTATTATATATATATATATATATATATATATATATATATATATATATATATATATATATATATATATATATATATATATATATATATATATATATATATATATATTATATATATATATATATATATATATATAATATATATATATATATATATATAATATATATATATATTACACACACACATGTGCGCGTTACACAGGTATGGTTATTAATCTCGTCTGTGGCCATTATTTTCATACAGACCTAGTTCTTAACCGGAGCCAAATAATCAACACTACATCCCTAAGTAAACATTCTTAATATTAGTACAACTACTTGTTCCCTGCCACAGAAGGATTCTGCGCTAATTGCACATCTCTGCATCCGTCTGTGTCCGCCAAAGAAGAGTACACAGAAGAATCTGTGATAAACGACAGAAAAAAAACTCATACAAGAGGAAATGGAGAATACCAGAGAGCTTATCCACGAATGGCTTCAGGCGAATACTGACATGAGTCGCCACACCCGACTCGTGTGGCGGTCTGTGCCACACCCGACTCGTGTGGCGGTCTGTGCCACACCCGACTCGTGTGGCGGTCTGTGCCACACCCGACTCGTGTGGCGGTCTGTGCCACACCCGACTCGTGTGGCGGTCTGTGCCACACCCGACTCGTGTGGCGGTCTGTGCCACACCCGACTCGTGTGGCGGTCTGTGCCACACCCGACTCGTGTGGCGGTCTGTGCCACACCCGACTCGTGTGGCGGTCTGTGCCACACCCGACTCGTGTGGCGGTCTGTGCCACACCCGACTCGTGTGGCGGTCTGTGCCACACCCGACTCGTGTGGCGGTCTGTGCCACACCCGACTCGTGTGGCGGTCTGTGCCACACTAGCTGAGGTCAACAGACACTGCCATACCCGCCAAGAATAACAAACTGTGCCATACCCGCCAAGAATAACAGACAGTGCCATACCCGCCAAGAATAACAGACAGTGCCATACCCACCAAGAATAACAGACAGTGCCATACCCACCAAGAATAACAGACAGTGCCATACCCGCCAAGAATAACAGACAGTGCCATACCCGCCAAGAATAACAGACAGTGCCATACCAGCTCGGGGTAACAGAGGACTATGCCACACTAGCTAGGCTGGGATAGTAACTTAGTTTTAAGAAATTCTAACCATTAAAGCCCAGGAGGAAAGGGAGATGGGGTGAGAGAAGGGGAGATGGGGTGAGAGGAGGGGAGATGGGGTGAGAGAAAGGGAGATGGGGTGAGAGAAGGGGAGAACGGGGGAAGAAGAGGACAATGGGTGGGGGAAGGGGTTAGTATACCATATACATTATCTAAACCTGTCACCCTGTTGTCGGAATCGGCCAATCCGGTGCAAATACGACCTGTTAGTATACAAACAAACCCCTGTAACGTTAATATTGTATGTACACCCGCCTAGATAGGCTACCTGAGTGGGGGGGGGGTGTACAGGAAGTTCGATCCCCCTATGACCGGCCCGGAGCCAGGCTTGACTTATGACTTACCATATGGCAATATCTAGAGAACAAGATGGAGAACAGTGATCCAAAATAAATGACGGTCGGGCAAAGCAACAATACGAACGAATAAAGTTAATTATTACAATTAAACATTTACGAAAAATTATTAATTTATTATTTATTACGAAACAATTTCAAGGAACCCGCAAAAGAAGCCAAAATCTCCCATTACCATCAGGATAGGAAGTTATCCCTGGAAACACAAACCGTAACTGTCTCTATTTTCCGCTTGTTACAACTTGTAATAAAGTTGTTACATCTTGGCTTAACGTGTTTATAACGTATTAGAACGTTGTTACAACTTGCTATATTGGTTGTTATAACTGGTTAGGAGGTGTTAAAACTTGTCCGAACGTTGTACCAACGTCGTAGTTTCGGTGTGTGTTTGGAGGGAATTAACGGCAAATAGAATCAAGATTTGCAGAGGTAAAGCTCAGGTAAAGGGATGAGAGTGTGGAGGCCTATAGCTTCCACGGAGGTCAAACAGAGGTCAAGGTGGTTTGGACGAAGGGTAGTTAGGTGGGCCTTGACCCGTGGGCCGAGGCCATCACACCCGACCAATAAGAACCCGGATAAAGTGATCAGTAAAATAACCATTGACAAGATATGAATAGTTATTGATCTAGAATGTTATTTCCCATAGTTGTGACGTTAACAAGAATACTGAATACAGTGTGTGTGTGTGTGTGTGTGTGTGTGTGTGTGTGTGTGTGTGTGTGTGTGTGTGTGTGTGTGTGGTGTGTGTACTCACCACCTCACCTATACTCACCTATTTGTGCTTGCGGGGGTTGAGCTTTGGCTCTTTGGGCCCGCCTCTCAACTGTCAATCAACAGGTGTACAGGTTCCTGAGCCTACTGGGCTCTATCATATCTACATTTGAAAACTGTGTATGGAGTCAGCCTCCACCACATTACTTCCTAATGCATTCCATCCGTAACTACTCTGACACTGAAAAAGTTCTTTCTAAACGTCTCTGGGGATGTGGATACTCAGTTTCCACCTGTGTCTCCTTGTTCGCGTCCCACTAGTGTTGAATAGTTTATCCTTGTCTACCCGCTCGATTCCCTGAGGATTTTGAAGGTTGTGATCATGTCTCCCTTTACTCTTCTGTCTTCCAGTGTGTAAGGTGCATTTCCCGCAGCCTTTCCTCGTAACTCATGCCTCTTAGTTCTGGGACTAGTCTAGTGGCATACCTGTGGCCATTTTCCAGCTGTGTGTGTGTATATATATACATATATATAATTATATAAAGGTAAGCTGTCCTCAGCTTTTAACCTCTTGAAATACAAGCTTCCATGGCAGGGCGCCTGACAGCTGGGGGGGCAGCATTCGGATTCGTTGGTCCTGAGGTTCCGGTTCGATCCCCGGTGGAGGCGGAGACAAATGGGCAAAATGTTTT
>WNGS01044373.1:0-11392 GCA_020271785.1 Procambarus virginalis
CTCTTTGTCATATAACGCTTGAAACTACTGACGGTCTTGGCCTCCACCACCTTCTCCCCCCAACTTGTTCCACCGGCTACCACTCTGTTGTGTGTGTGTGTGTGTGTGTGTGTGTGTGTTGTGTGTGTGTGTGTGTGTGTGTAATTACCTAAGTGTAATTACCTAAGTGTAGTTACAGGATGAGAGCTACGCTCGTGGTGTCCCGTCTTCCCAGCACTCTTTGTCATATAACGCTTTGAAACTACTGACGGTCTTGGCCTCCACCACCTTCTCCCCCAACTTGTTCCAACCGTCTACCACTCTGTTTGCGAAAGTGAATTTTCTTATATTTCTTCGGCATCTGTGTTTAGCCAGTTTATATCTATGACCTCTTGTTCTTGAAGTTCCAGGTCTCAGGAAATCTTTCCTGTCGATTTTATCAATTCCTGTTACTATTTTGTATGTAGTGATCATATCACCTCTTTTTCTTCTGTCTTCTAGTTTTGGCATATTTAATGCTTCTAACCTTTCCTCGTAGCTCTTACCCTTCAGTTCTGGGAGCCACTTAGTAGCATGTCTTTGCACCTTTTCCAGTTTGTTGATGTGCTTCTTAAGATATGGGCACCAAACAACAGCTGCATATTCTAGCTTTGGCCTAACAAAAGTCATGAACAATTTCTTTAGTATATCCCCATCCATGTATTTAAAAGCAATTCTGAAGTTAGAAAGCATAGCATAGGCTCCTTGCACAATATTCTTTATGTGGTCTTCAGGTGATAGTTTTCTATCTAGAACCACCCCTAGATCTCTTTCTTTATCAGAGTTCTTTAAAGATTTCTCACATAATATATAGGTTGTGTGGGGTCTATGTTCTCCTATTCCACATTCCATAACATGACATTTATTAACATTAAATTCCATTTGCCAAGTGGTGCTCCATATACTTATTTTATCCAGGTCTTCTTGAAGGGCATGACAATCATCTAAATTTCTTATCCTTCCTATTATCTTAGCATCATCAGCAAACATGTTCATATAATTCTGTATACCAACTGGTAGATCATTTATGTAGACAATAAACATCACTGGTGCAAGAACTGAACCCTGTGGTACTCCACTTGTGACATTTCTCCAGTCCGATACATTGCCTCTGATCACAGCCCTCATTTTTCTATCAGTCAGAAAGTTTTTCATCCATGTTAGAAGCGTACCTGTCACTCCTCCAATATTTTCCAGTTTCCAGAACAACCTCTTATGTGGAACTCTGTCGAAAGCCTTTTTTAGGTCCAGATAGATGCAGTCAGCCCAACCATCTCTTTCCTGTAATATCTCTGTTGCTCGATCATAAAAACTGAGTAAATTCGATACACAGGATCTACCAGATCGAAAACCATACTGTCTGTCTGATATTATATCATTTCTCTCCAGGTGTGCTACCCATTTAGTTTTAATTATTTTTCCAATATTTTGACTATTACACTTGTCAATGATACCGGTCTATAATTAAGGGGGTCTTCCCTGCTTCCACTCTTGTAAATTGGAACTATGTTAGCCTTTTTCCACACATCAGCTACAACTCCTGTAAACAGGGATGCCTGAAAGATCAGTTGAAGAGGGATGCTGAGCTCAGGTGCACATTCTCTCAGAACCCATGGTGAAACTCCATCTGGACCAACTGCTTTGTTCTTATTTAGCTCTTTGAGCATTTTTCCACTTCGTCTCTAGACACCTCTATGTGCTCTATGTTGTTCTCTGGAATTCTTATTGTATCTGGTTCCCTGAAGATTTCATTTTGTACAAACACACTTTGGAACTTTTCGTTTAATGTTTCACACATTTCCTTTTCATTTTCCGTGAATCTATTTCCCATTTTCAACCTCTGAATATTATCCTTTACCTGCAATTTGTTGTTTATGAATTTATAGAATAGACCTGGTTCTGTTTTACATTTGTCTGCAATCCCTTTTTCAAAATTTCTTTCTGCCTCTCTCCTCACTGCCGTGTAGTTGTTTCTCGCATCTTTGTATCGCTGGTATGATTGGGGGTTTGGCCTCTTCCTGTATTGATTCCATTTTTGTGTCTTTTGGTCTCTGGCCCTCTCGCACTTTCTGTCGAACCAATCCTGTTTCCTAGTTCTGCTTCTCTGTTTTGGTATAAATTTTTTGTGCCTTTATCATATATTTCACAAAACTTGACATACATCTCATTCACTTCCTTGCCTAGCAACAAGTCTGTCCAATTATACTCCCTAAAAAATTTTCTAAGGTTGCCATAATGTCCTCTCCTAAAGTCAGGTTTTTCAATTGCATCGACCATCATATTTTCTTCCAGATTATAACGCATTGCATACTTTATCCCCAAAAAGACATGGTCACTTTTACCCAAGGGAGGAAGGTACTGAATGTCAAATATTTCTTCCTCCTTCCTGGTAAATATCAAATCTAGCATGGAGGGAACGTCACCTTCCCTCATCCTCGTAGCTTGTTTAACATGTTGATACAAGAATGTTTCCAGGATGAGGTCTACAAATTTACAGGTCCAGAAATCTTCTGTTTTAGCTTCATATGCTTCCCAGTCTATGGATTTCAAGTTGAAGTCGCCGACTATCAACAGTCGTGAACTATCGTTATCCGCTCTCGCTATGATCTCTCTCATTATCGTTATAAGACCTTCTCGTTTACTATCTAGCTCCTCCTTTGACCATGTGCTGCTTAGCGGTGGACTATATGCATTTATGATCACTAGTTTATCATCCTCATGGCAGATCTCTAGTGCTATTATGTCAACTTCTTGTGGATTGGTAGTCATTATTTCGTTCACCTTTAGGTGTTCTTTCACCAGCACAGCAACGCCACCGCCTTTCCTAATTTTTCTGTCCCGTCTCCAAATTGAGTAGCCCCTTGGGAATATGACCTCATTTAAAATAACATCTTCAAGTTTTGTCTCCGTGAGTGCAACAATGTCTGGTGTCTGCAGCTGTATTATATCACTTAACTCCAGTATCTTTGACCTTACTCCATCTATGTTGGTGTATGCAATCTTCAGGAACTTGTTCCCCATCTTCTTATTTTTCACTCCCCCTTTCTCTAATGATTTTGTTGGTTTGCTTTTATGTACCACTTTACTGGTCTGCCTACCCCTATCACTTTGTAGAAAAAAGAATTGATTTCTTCTTCATTCCTGCTCTCATTTAAACGTTTTGCCTCGGCGAGGTTCAGTTTCAGCTTCTCTCTATCTTCTTTTGAAAGATCTCGTCTTAACGACCACCCTTTCCCATCCTCAACGCTTTGTAATTTTCTGGCATTCCTTAGTACTTCTTCCATCTGTTTGGCACCGTTTAGGGTGATCCTCAAAGGTCGATCTTTCCCTTTTACATATCTGCCTATTCTCCTGTAGTCGCACACATTCTCTTTGGTTGTAAGACCTTCCACGAGGCCAACAATTTTATCTACTACTTTTGCTTCTTCTACAGCTCTTTCTGACCTAGATGTTATCTCCTTTTCTTTGCATCCAAAAATGATCAGGGACTTACTCCGATCAACTGTGTTTTGCACCAACTTTGGGTTAGATGCCAATTCTTTTCTCACTTCTAGCCTAATGTTTGTTTTATCTTGGTTGCTGCAGTGTTTGACTTCTTTTACTGCTTCTTCTATTTTTTCCTTGTCCTTGGCCACTTGCGCATAAGTGAGTTGCATATCTTTCTTGCACTGTTCTATTCCCTGTGCAACTTCCTCCATCTGTGCTGACAAAAGCTGTTTCTCCTGTTGAATTTCCTTGCCTAACCTATTGTAGTCATTTGTGTTTAAATTTACTTTAACTTCTTCCAAAGCTATTTTTAAGAGACTATTTTCTTCTTCCATGGCTTTGCAATTTGTTTCCAATTTAATCTTATCCTTGCACAGGTCTTTCACTACACCCTCAAGACATACAACTTTGCTATTTAAATGGTCATTACTTTCTTTCAATTTACTAATTAATTCTATATGAGAGGTCACTATAGTATCTAATTTTGCCAACTTGTTGTATAGACTGGCTATCTCAATGCTTTCTTCACTGAAACCATCAAAATCAAGCTCTGTTGTGTATTTCCTCTTGCCACCGGCGGCCATCTTGAATGCTGTTCTCTGCACTGTAAACACTAGGGCAACTTTTTCTCATCCAATTTTTTCACTTCCCTTGGCACATTCCTGTTATCTCACCTATTTTTCAAAAGCACTATACCTTTATGTTGTCTGGGACACCACTCACTATCATCATCCTGTACTACAACACTTAGGATTGTTGAAATAAGCTGGAGCTCCTCTTGTCTGCCTCCTGGGATAGAACTTGGGATGGAAGAGTCAATGTGTGTGTGTGTGTGTGTGTGTGTGTGTGTGTGTGTGTAATTACCTAAGTGTAATTACCTAAGTGTAGTTACAGGATGAGAGCTACGCTCGTGGTGTCCCGTCTTCCCAGCACTCTTTGTCATATAACGCTTTGAAACTACTGACGGTCTTGGCCTCCACCACCTTCTCCCCCAACTTGTTCCAACCGTCTATCACTCTGTTTGCGAAAGTGAATTTTCTTATATTTCTTCGGCATCTGTGTTTAGCCAGTTTATATCTATGACCTCTTGTTCTTGAAGTGCCAGGTCTCAGGAAATCTTTCCTGTCGATTTTATCAATTCCTGTTACTATTTTGTATGTAGTGATCATATCACCTCTTTTTCTTCTGTCTTCTAGTTTTGGCATATTTAATGCTTCTAACCTTTCCTCGTAGCTCTTACCCTTCAGTTCTGGGAGCCACTTAGTAGCATGTCTTTGCACCTTTTCCAGTTTGTTGATGTGCTTCTTAACACTTTCGCATGCCACTGTCTTAAAAGTGCGTCATGTTTCGTCTACCCGCTCATGCACACATGACACAAATTTATGTCTTCGTAAAAATATTTGTATAAAATTCAATTTTTATCCGATTTACTTCTGGTTTGTTTCAAACTGAGCGCCATGAAGTTCTCTTTCTCACTGCTAGGGCGCATGGCGCGTAGGCCTACCCGGTCACGTGACAGGCCCAATGTTTTCTCGTCACGTTTCGTGAGTCGATCACGTTTCCCTCGCGCGCCAAACTCGAACGGTTTTCTGCATTTATACCCGTTTCCGTGTGTTTTATACCCAATACATCAACAATGGATCCAGGTCAAGGCCCAAGCCGTTCTACGCCCAAGGAAGTGTCCAAGTCCTCGAAAGAGGACAGAATAACTATGATTTATCAAAAGTTCAAGGGAATGAAACTCACACCCACGAAAATTCCTGAAGTTGTGGCAGCTTTATCAGAAGCTGAGTATGATGCAGGTGATGTTGAAGGACTTGAAGATGATTTGGATGACTACAACGATTATAGTGGCGTCCAAAGAGCGAATGATACATCAACGAGTGATGAGGAGACCGAGCACCTCACAGAGGAGGATGAGGCACCGCTACTCCCTCCTCCTCCTCCATCTAGGCGCACACGTGGTGCATGTAAACCACCTAGAAAACTAACTTGGGGTGTACACATGTGGCACAATTAGACTGCTACGCAGCGCCCCAAAGGAATTGCAAACTATAGCCAAGGCTAAATTTCCACTGGATACCACCATATACCGCCGCAAAGATAACACCTTCATTCTACTGTGGAAAGACAAGCGAGTGGTCAATTTGGGATATAGATAAATAGGCAATTTGGGCCCTATTGCACTGGGACACGGAAGATTGGCCTGAAATAGCAACAGTATCTCATCACTTGCAGCACGCTCCAGACATAAATGATGACACAGGTCCTGCCTATGCTGACGCCGTGCAAACTCCTGGACCATCTGGTGTGAGGCGGCCTTTATTTACTTCAACACCTCAAGCTGACGCAGGAACAGACTCAGAACCCGAGATGTCTGGCACACTGCCATTTGACGAGTCGGTTTTGTCAGATGACTCTGACTCAAATGCTCAACCAACACAGAGAAGACGTGGCCCTATTGTTGATTCTGAACATCGCCTGAACTACAAACTGAAACATGAACTGCCAAAACGTCTCAAGTGTCATGTCTGTGCACGGTCCGGTAAAAGGAAGGACACCAACATTGGATGCAAGACCTGTAACGTTGCACTCTGTGTTATTCCCTGCTACACCAGTTACCACCGGAAAAGAGTGTATTGGGTGGTGAAGAAGTAACCACCCGCAACAGCTTCACTCCACCTACAAAACATCTGTTGAGCAACTTCAGGAATGTTGTCCTGAAGAAGGTGGAGTGAAGAAAATTTGCTCAACTTACTCTTCCACAACCAGTTTTTTCTTGGTAAGTACACCTATTTTGTCCAATTTCTTGTAGTATAACTTATTGGGAGTATTTTGATACCAGAATGAACACTGTATCCCATAAACTGCCGTAAGTAGACTCGAAACTTCATAGATTTTTTTCGGGGTGTTGCGTGTCTGCAAGAGTGTCCCAAACGGGTTGCAGGTGGGGTGACTTTAGCCGTTTATACTGGGCATGTTTACACCTTATCATTTATTATATGCATATGTCTGTTTAGGGAATTTTATTCCGATCCATGTACAACCAAAAATAACTGTGTGCAACAAGTATAAACTTGAAAAACATAACAATAGTATAAACATTTCGTGTGTGTTTGACGCTCACTGATATGTTCCAGCGTTGTTTTATATTTGGCGCTATTCTAACTTACGCTTTGTTGATCTTTTTACCTACGTGCTTATAGAACATTCTATTGGGAACACATTGACACAAAAACGAATGACGTACATACAAAAATAATGTCAGGACAGTCAAATAAGTATATACTTTCGAAGCACCGTATCGCGCTTGTGTCGTTGCGTCACCGATACCGGGTAACAGTTCCACCACTTCCCACACTCTTGCGGGTGGGCCGCGACTATGATTCTACGTTTATATTCATATCTCTGTGTTGGGAATTTCATTGCGAATCCATTGATACCAAAATTAACGCTGTAGGACAAGTGTGGAGTTGACAACAATCCCAAGAGTAGAAACATTTTGTTGCCGTTTTGCGCTCACGGCGAGTCATCTACGTAGTTCTTTATTTGGTGCTGGTCTCCGTATACTTTTAGTGACCTTTTTTACTGATCTTCTAAAGAATTTTATTGCGAACACATTGGTACCAAAATGAAATACGTAGCTCGAGAACTAACGTCAGAAGAGTAAAAAGAGTATACACATTTTTGTTTGGCCGCTTAAGGACAAAACCGCCGGGAGCACTTACGGTTTTTTTTCCCTCGTTCGCCGGGCGGCTGAAAGTGATAATATAGTGCTGGGAATATATGCGCTAGCTATAAACCTCTATTTGATTACACGAGGTGAGTCAACTTAGGTGTTCATAGCCTGAGAGCACTAGATATTCTGGTGAGAGAGTGGCTGGACGGTCCTGACAATGGCTTGCGAGGAATGTGATTGGCATGGAGCTGGAGTGGTGTGTTGTTGAACGGCCAATGAGAACGCAGGGCGTCCAGTAACAAGTAGTTTGTCTGGGACTGTAGCCGTCGGCGCGACCAGGTGTGCAGAAGTGGGGGGGGGGAGGAGGGAGTTGCAGGTGCGTGTGGCTGTCTTGATATATACGTTAAGCCACTATAAAACGTATCTTGCATATTGTTGAGAACGGGATGATGAGAAGATATAGCAGGCTAAATCTCTGGGAAGAGATTATCGTCACAACTCTCCCCCGAAGCCTGCGGTTCTGGTGGAGTCACGTTCATGGGAGGTAGAGTGGGAGGTGGAGCTGCCTCTACCTCATGCACTCTGGAGAGGGCGTCAGCGATGATGTTATCAGGCCCCTTGATGTAGCAGATCTTTAAATTGAAGCCTTGAAGATATAAAGCCCATCGCAGCAGACGTTGGTTATTAAATTGGGCTTGATGTAGGAATCTCAGAGGGTTGTGGTCCGAATAGATGGTAGTGGACCTAGCACCGTGCAGATATGGTGCAAAGTGTTGTAAGCTCAGAACGATGGAGAGGAGTTCCTTCTCTATAGTGCTATAGTTTTTCTGATGAGGCTTCAACTTGCAACTGTAGTAGCTGACAGGTAGAACCTCCTCGCCTCGCTGCTGCATTAAGACACTTCCGATGCCGGTACCACTGGCGTCGACATGGAGGATGAAAGGCTTCTTGATATCTGGTGAGGCGAGAATAGGATTAGAACAGAAGAAGAATTTGAGTTGTTCAAAGGCAACGGTTTGCTCCCTGGTCCAATTATACCGTTGCTTGGGACTGGTTAAGGTGATTAAGGGGGTTGCAACAGTGCTAAAGTTCTTCACAAACCTACGGTAATAGGAAGCAAGACCAAGGAAGCGCAGGAGCTGCTTCCTGGTAGTAGGCTGTGGATACTGTTGGATTGCTTGAATGTGGATATTTAACGGAGCCAGGCTGCCACTCCCTATAACATGACCCAGGTACCGCACTTTACCTTTCGCGAAGGTGGACTTGCCCAGATTGATGGTGAGGCCGGTTTTCAGGAGCTTGAAGAACAATCGTTGTAGCTGGAGCAGGTGTTCACTCCAGGTGTTGGATGCTACAACAATATCATCCAAATAGGCGTAGGTGCTGTCCAAGCCCTGGATGACGCGGTTGACAGCTCTCTGAAAGGTGGCCGGGGCATTGCAGAGTCCAAAGGGAAGGCAGTTGTACCTGAAAAGCCCGAAAGGGGTTATAAAGGCAGACAGTTCTTTAGCTCGCTCCGTTAAGCTCACCTGGTAATAGCCCTTGAGTAAGTCTACCTGAGACAGGTAGCGGCCATTACCAATGGCATCAAGTATGTCGTCTATCCTAGGTATTGGGTAGGCATCCTTCACGGTGACATTGTTCAACTTCCTATAATCCGTGCAAAGACGGATTTTGCCGTGAGGTTTGGGTACCAGGATGCATGGTGAGGCCCAGGGGGACTCACAGGGGGTAGCCAGTCCATGGTCCAAGAGATACTGTACCTCAGCACGCATGACTTCCGTTTTGCTAGGGCTGATTCTGTAGAACGGTTGGCGAATCGGCTGGGTGTCAGGTAGCAGTTGGATGTCGTGCCGAGTCACAGTACACTCTTGGGGATCATCTCTAAACAACTCCTGATGTTCTCTGATGAGTTTGATGAGTGAAGCACTATTATCGTCCTGAAAATGATTGTGAAGGTCAGTAAGGATTTCCGAATTAGAAAGCGCTGTCCCAGTGTCAGTGTTTTCGGAAGGAGAAGCAGGGAAGGTCTCACTGTGGCTATATGGTCCTGTAAATGTAGAATAGGTGGTTAGCACAGTGGGAGGAACACCCTGGTAAAGTTTAAGCAGGTTAATGTGGCACAGCTGGGTCTTCCGCCGCCTATCGGGGGTCTCGAGAACGTAGTTGAAGTTGTTCCGGCACGCCTTAACACGGTAGCGTCCTGAGAACCTGTTCTGCAAAGGAGAACCTGGGATAGGGAAATAGGCAAGAACTAAGTCTCCTGGTTTAACCCTTACACTGCTCAGGGGTCCTGGGGACATTTACACCCCTGTGCGCAAAAAAAAAAAATTCCAAAATTTTTTTTCGTCTTCTAAACACGTTAATTTGTGTCCCCTGAGCACGGGAAAAATAGCAAAAAAATCGTAGGTCACATATTTTGGGCGCAATTGACCGAGGAAGTCTGGCAAAAAGTGGGCGTTGACAGAGCGGTCGCCAGGGCCGGTCAGCGTCACCCGCGCTGACAGATGGAGTTGCCACAAAGATATTATTACCTAATTGTTTCAATGTCTCCGATTGATTTTTTCTTAGTTTTTTTGCAGTAATATTATTCAATAGTGTGTATTGTAATATATTTATATAATAAAAGTGGTGAATAATCGCTATACTCAAACGTATGGTGTGCATATTAGTAATTCAATTATTATGTTCATAAAACAATAAACAAATAGTTTTGCTGCTATTACACTCTATACACAGGTTATATATAAGTATCTGCATATTTTGATTACCATAACGAACCACTAAGTTGGTATTGAGAGTCGAAAAGCAACGAAGAGTTACCGCTACACACCAGCCAGCCACTCGCTGCCACTCCCTCAACACACGCACTAAACTTTCTCCCCCAACAATACCATTTGTGGTGTTATTACACTATATACAGACGTTATATATAAGTATGTATATATTTGTTCACCACAACTGTACAGCTAAGCTGATATAGTTAGTTCAGGCACTAAGAGTCGTCGGTATGCACAGCTGGCGGCTCCCTCACTCATTCAAGGTCACACACACACTAAACTTTCTCCCCCAACAATACTGCTTGCTGCTATTACACTCTATACACAGGTTATATATAAGTATTTGCATATTTTGGTCACCATTACGAACCACTAAGTTGGTATTGAGAGTCGAAGAGCAACGAAGAGTTACCGCCACACACCAGCCAGCCACTCGCTGCCACTCCCTCAACACACGCACTAAACTTTCTCCCCCAACAATACCATTTGTGGTGTTATTACACTATATACAGACGTTATATATAAGTATGTATATATTTTGTTCACCACAACTGTACAGCTAAGCTGATATAGTTAGTTCAGGCACTAAGAGTCGTCGGTATACACAGCTGGCGGCTCCCTCACTCATTCAAGGTCACACGCACTAAACTTTCTCCCCCAACAATACTGTTTTCAGTGTTATTACCCTATATACACATATTATATATAAATATCTACATGTTTTATGCACTGTAACTGTACACCTAAGCTTGTAGTGCGCCCAAAGAGCATAGTGGCCACCCTCTAAACAGCTTGACAAATCGTGCAGACGACGTCACCTCCGTCACCCAAATGGCTCCTCCCAGCATAATCCTTTTGCTGTTATTACACTAATACACACATTATATATAAGTATCTACATTTGTGTTCACCATAGAGAACCACTGAGCTGGTATGGTGAATGTAAACAATAACAGGTGGCCACACAGTCAGTAAACGATGCTGTCTCCCTCAGTCTCTCAGCATCACTCCTCCCACAGCGCTAATTATTACAACAATCCTGCTATTATCACAACCCTGGTTATTTATATCACAGTCACGGGTCATCTGTAATATTGTCATCACTAAATAATAACAGTTATATATTTTGACATTTTTCGGTGATGCTGTGGTCACAAGCTGAACAGCAATGCTGATCGCTCATGCTGCGTGCGCCAGCCTTGGTTGCTCCAACAGTACTGTGCCTCTCACACCTGAGAATATTGCCCACGATTTTTTTTTAATTGCGTCTGTTTACAAGAGCCCTGAGGAAGCTACTGTGAACCCCGTGTAGCCGCGGGCCATTTGAATCGGGAATGGCACCCTATGGCGTATATATACGCCATGCGCACCGTCGGACATGTTACTCAGGGCGTATATATACGCCATGCGCAGTTTAAGGGTTAAACTG
>WNGS01044377.1:15280-37697 GCA_020271785.1 Procambarus virginalis
CATTATACCATCGCAATTTCTCAGTGCGAACAGTCCACGTACACTATACGGATTTCATAGAAATAGCAGAAATATAAAATACCTAATTCAGTCTTTGCATAACCTTATCGCAGTGTAAGATTTCGATATGGACTTCGACATGAATTTCAACTTGATGGATCCTCGAAATTTTTCTGAGTTTGACTTAGTGGCATACCTGTGTGACGATGAGATCCCGTTAAGCGCTGTGAATATTGACGAGGACAATGTATTGGACGACTGTGACATGGATATGACCACTTATTTTGGATCCAATACACTAACACCAGATTCGAGTGCCCATAATAATGACTTCGGAATGAATTCATCAACAAGAGACATCGGCTTATACCACGTTTTCGGCACTGACTCGTCCGTCGAGCCCAACAAGAGTCATGCATCGTGTCCAACTGTGACTCACCGTGGGGAAGTACCGCTTTTGGTGTCTAACTTCTATGAAAATATCCCACATAGGCGCCAACAATATCAATTCCCACAACGTCTACACCAAGAGTACCAGGCCACTCAGCTTCCAGAACATGTAGAGCAACAGCGCCAAACTGTTCAATTCCCATCACGTCTGCAACAAGAGCACCAAGCAGACGACCCTGCACAAAGTGAGCATTCTGAGCTCCATGATCGTAGGTTTCAGCTTGAAAATGTCCAGCAGTTGGAAGACAAACAAGTCCAGCATACATATGGCAAACGTATTAAACACCAGCCACTTACATGTCAGAATGTCCAGAAGCTTCATCACCCACTAGATAATCTCCAACATAGTGAGAAACTTTGTGAATATGTTGTTTCTTCCCGGCATTCTAAAAACAGTAAAGAGTCTATTGCTGAACTAAATATCTTGACTCATCGAACAAGCAACTCAGTTTCTCAGCCAAGCATTTGGACTTCTCAGCTAGACAGCTTTACTCAGCAGCCAAACCTCTCGGTAAACACACAAGATGTTTCATTTGCTCCTTCACTGCCTCAGGCTAAGCCTAACTGTAACAGAAAACTTAATAAACACGTCAAAGATTCGTTGACTTACGGAGTATTTATGGGTCAACGAAATACCACACAGGTGCAGTCACCTGCTCCCTGTGTGGAATTTCTTGTAAAAACAAAGGAACCCTTAAGAACCACATGAAAACCCACAGGGCTAATAAAAGATAGAGTTGTTCCAATGTGCGACTGTCCTTACTGGAAAAAATCTCGAGCTGCTCGACTTCATTGTCAAGCATTTCGACTCCAGTGCCGAACGACTCGGTAAATACAATTGTCAGTTTGCTCACTCCACCACTATCGAAAGATACACATCAATGCCCGTTTATCCCATATTTCGAAATTACTTGTTTCATGTGAGAAAATTCATATTCTAACAAAGCACTTCTTACAGATCAAAGGGAAGCCCATAGTGCTAACAAACGATATAGGTGTTCCATGTGCGATTGTTCTTTCTCCGAGAAAGCTAACCTTAATCGTCATTTAAATGCTCATAAGGCACCCATGCCCTACGAAGATATAATTCTGGCTCAACAGCAAGAGGAGGACTTGCCGAGCTCCTCGACTTACAGATAAGTTGCCTAATATCCCTCACTCCCATCTAAGCATCTTGAGAGCTTTCGTTAAAATATTTTATGAAGTTTTCTGTATTATGTCTTAGAAAGCTGATATATCGGCTTATATGCATCACCACATATGTTTAGTCATTGTAATTAGATGTATTTATTTATACATTTACATAATCATAGTAATATGATTTATTAAATTTTTACAAATAAAAAATTCAAATGTTTTTTATTGATACACACAAGGGAGATATGTTTGACCAATATGAGAAAGCTCCAATTTATATCCACCCGGTCTCATTTTAAAATGTCTAACCTATTCTTGAAACAATCAAGGGATAAGAACATAAGAATGAAGGTAACTGCAGAATCCTTTTGTTTTAATTAAATTCTTACTAATAATAACTCCAAGATCCCTTTCGCAATCTCAACCACCATCTAGCTCGAATCTTGTAACTCTATCATCATTACCAAGCCTCAGAACTTTACATTTATCAGCATTAAACTGCATCTGCCATTTTTTTTACCATTTCAAAACCCTATTTAGATTAACTTGAAGTGATAGTGTCTTCTTCCATGTTAATTTCCCCAAAGATTTTTGTATCATCTGCAAATTTGCAATTGTTTCTACTCAAACCTGAATCTGAATCATTTATATGAATATTATAAACAACAGAGGCCCCATACAGAGCCTTGAGGCACTCCACTTACAACATTTTCCCACTCTGACTTAACCCCGTTTATACTATCTCTTTGTTTCCTTTGGTATAGCCATGCCCTAATCCACCTTAATATGACACCCCCAATACCATGACCTCTATCTTTTTAATTAGTCTAAAATAGGAGGTGCCTCGTATGAGCAATAGGCGTTCTGCAGTTACTTGACAAATTAATTGTTTTAAGGCTAGATAATGATGATACAGTTTCAAGATACGAACTAGTTGAGGTTCTGAAGTCGGATTGCAAAAAGGATCTGAGAGGTATGACTAGTATGATATTAAAACCAAAAATTCAATGCATAACTGTTCGTAATAAGGCAAATAGGACACTGGAATTTATTTATTAATCTAAGCGTTACTAATAATACAACTGTTGTTGTTCGTCAGCTATATTTCTTGCTCAGGTTAGGGCCAAATTTGATTAAAACTGAAGAACAGTTTTGGTAACCGTGCTAAAATGGATATAAATTCACTGGAACGCGTCCAACGTATGATGACAAAGTTAATCCTGCAAACTAGAAACTTGTCATATATATAGAAAGATTGACAAAGCTTAAATTTCATTCGCTTGAAAGGCGAAGAGTTAAAGGTGACATGAAAGAGGTATACAAGTGGATGAATAGTTATAACAATTGGGATATTAATAGGGTATTAAAGGAATCAAGACAATGAATAACACGAAACAATGGGTATAGATAGGATAAGTTTAGATTTATGAAAGACCTGGGTAAATACTGGTTCGGTAACGGGTTTTGATATGTGGATCCAATTACCGCATAACATGGTGAAGGTGGGGTCCCTTGATTGTTTCGAGCTTGGGGTTGGACATGTATATGAGTGGGATTGGCTGGTTATAAATAGGAGCTGCGTCGTATTGGCCAATAGACCTTTTGCAGTTACCTGTATACATGTTCTCATATTCTTAAGGAACAATAGATATAAATTGGGTAAGTTTAGATTTGAGAAAGACCTGGGGAAATATTGGTTCGGTAACAGTGTTGTTGAATCGTGGAAAGAATTACTACATAAAATAGTAGAAGTAGGATCTTTTGATTGTTTAAAGCATTGGATAGATTCTTATGTATGTTCTTAGAAAGGCGAAGTATTAAGAGTGGAAATAATTGAGGTGTAATAGTGGATGAATAGGCATACAATGGGAGATATCCTATATAGCAAATAGGCATATAATGGAGATATCTCCATAACAATGGAGATTATCTCCATAATAATGGAGATACTAAAAAGATTTAAAAGTATCTTCCGTTTCCCCCTAATTCTTATGTTACATTTCCTATAAGCGGTGTGAATAATAGGTTATTTGTTTGAAGCATTGGTGAGATGTTATTTGGAAGTCAGGTGCAATTTTTATATAAGGTGAATTAAGCCATAATACCATTATACCATCGCAATTTCTCAGTGCGAACAGTCACGTACACTATACGGATTTCATAGAAATAGCAGAAATATAAAATACCTAATTCAGTCTTTGCATAACCTTATCGCAGTGTAAGATTTCGATATGGACTTCGACATGAATTTCAACTTGATGGATCCTCGAAATTTTTCTGAGTTTGACTTAGTGGCATACCTGTGTGACGATGAGATCCCGTTAAGCGCTGTGAATATTGACGAGGACAATGTATTGGACGACTGTGACATGGATATGACCACTTATTTTGGATCCAATACACTAACACCAGATTCGAGTGCCCATAATAATGACTTCGGAATGAATTCATCAACAAGAGACATCGGCTTATACCACGTTTTCGGCACTGACTCGTCCGTCGAGCCCAACAAGAGTCATGCATCGTGTCCAACTGTGACTCACCGTGGGGAAGTACCGCTTTTGGTGTCTAACTTCTATGAAAATATCCCACATAGGCGCCAACAATATCAATTCCCACAACGTCTACACCAAGAGTACCAGGCCACTCAGCTTCCAGAACATGTAGAGCAACAGCGCCAAACTGTTCAATTCCCATCACGTCTGCAACAAGAGCACCAAGCAGACGACCCTGCACAAAGTGAGCATTCTGAGCTCCATGATCGTAGGTTTCAGCTTGAAAATGTCCAGCAGTTGGAAGACAAACAAGTCCAGCATACATATGGCAAACGTATTAAACACCAGCCACTTACATGTCAGAATGTCCAGAAGCTTCATCACCCACTAGATAATCTCCAACATAGTGAGAAACTTTGTGAATATGTTGTTTTCTTCCCGGCATTCTAAAAACAGTAAAGAGTCTATTGCTGAACTAAATATCTTGACTCATCGAACAAGCAACTCAGTTTCTCAGCCAAGCATTTGGACTTCTCAGCTAGACAGCTTTACTCAGCAGCCAAACCTCTCGGTAAACACAAAGATGTTTCATTTGCTCCTTCACTGCCTCAGGCTAAGCCTAACTGTAACAGAAAACTTAATAAAACACGTCAAAGATTCGTTGACTTACGGAGTATTTATGGGTCAACGAAATACCACACAGGTGCAGTCACCTGCTCCCTGTGTGGAATTTCTTGTAAAAACAAAGGAACCCTTAAGAACCACATGAAAACCCACAGGGCTAATAAAAGATAGAGTTGTTCCAATGTGCGACTGTCCTTACTGGAAAAAATCTCGAGCTGCTCGACTTCATTGTCAAGCATTTCGACTCCAGTGCCGAACGACTCGGTAAATACAATTGTCAGTTTGCTCACTCCACCACTATCGAAAGATACACATCAATGCCCGTTTATCCCATATTTCGAAATTACTTGTTTCATGTGAGAAAATTCATATTCTAACAAAGCACTTCTTACAGATCAAAGGGAAGCCCATAGTGCTAACAAACGATATAGGTGTTCCATGTGCGATTGTTCTTTCTCCGAGAAAGCTAACCTTAATCGTCATTTAAATGCTCATAAGGCACCCATGCCCTACGAAGATATAATTCTGGCTCAACAGCAAGAGGAGGACTTGCCGAGCTCCTCGACTTACAGATAAGTTGCCTAATATCCCTCACTCCCATCTAAGCATCTTGAGAGCTTTCGTTAAAATATTTTATGAAGTTTTCTGTATTATGTCTTAGAAAGCTGATATATCGGCTTATATGCATCACCACATATGTTTAGTCATTGTAATTAGATGTATTTATTTATACATTTACATAATCATAGTAATATGATTTATTAAATTTTTACAAATAAAAAATTCAAATGCTTTTTATTGATACACACAAGGGAGATATGTTTGACCAATATGAGAAAGCTCCAATTTATATCCACCCGTCTCATTTTAAAATGTCTAACCTATTCTTGAAACAATCAAGGGATAAGAACATAAGAATGAAGGTAACTGCAGAATCCTTTTGTTTTAATTAAATTCTTACTAATCATAACTCCCAGATCCCTTTCGCAATCTCAACACCATCTAGCTCGAATCTTGTAACTCTATCATCATTACCAAGCCTCAGAACTTTACATTTATCAGCATTAAACTGCATCTGCCATTTTTTTTACCATTTCAAACCCCTATTTAGATAAACTTTAAGTGATAGTGAGTCTTCTTCCGTGTTAATTTCCCTAACGATTTTTGTATCATCTGTAAATTTGCAATTGTTTCTACTCAAACCTGAATCTGAATTATTTATATGAATATTATAAACAACAGAGGTCCCAATACAGAGCCTTGAGGCACTCCACTTACAACATTTTCCCACTCTGACTTAACCCCGTTTATACTATCTCTTTGTTTCCTTTGGTATAGCCATGCCCTAATCCACCTTAATATGACACCCCCAATACCATGACCTCTATCTTTTTAATTAGTCTAAAATAGGAGGTGCCTCGTATGAGCCAATAGGCGTTCTGCAGTTACTTGACAAATTAATTGTTTTAAGGCTAGATAATGATGATACAGTTTCAAGATACGAACTAGTTAAGGTTCTGAAGTCGGATTGCAAAAAGGATCTGAGAGGTATGACTAGTATGATATTAAAACCAAAAATTCAATGCATAACTGTTCGTAATAAGGCAAATAGGACACTGGAATTTATTTATTAATCTAAGCGTTACTAATAATACAACTGTTGTTGTTCGTCAGCTATATTTCTTGCTCAGGTTAGGGCCAAATTTGATTAAAACTGAAGAACAGTTTTGGTAACCGTGATAAAATGGATTCACTGGAACGCGTCCAACGTATGATGACAAAGTTAATCCTGCAAACTAGAAACTTGTCATATATATAGAAAGATTGACAAAGCTTAAATTTCATTCGCTTGAAAGGCGAAGAGTTAAAGGTGACATGAAAGAGGTATACAAGTGGATGAATAGTTATAACAATTGGGATATTAATAGGGTATTAAAGGAATCAAGACAATGAATAACACGAAACAATGGGTATAGATAGGATAAGTTTAGATTTATGAAAGACCTGGGTAAATACTGGTTCGGTAACGGGTTGTTGATATGTGGATCCAATTACCGCATAACATGGTGAAGGTGGGGTCCCTTGATTGTTTCGAGCTTGGGTTGGACATGTATATGAGTGGGATTGGCTGGTTATAAATAGGAGCTGCGTCGTATTGGCCAATAGACCTTTTGCAGTTACCTGTATACATGTTCTCATATTCTTAAGGAACAATAGATATAAATTGGGTAAGTTTAGATTTGAGAAAGACCTGGGGAAATATTGGTTCGGTAACAGTGTTGTTGAATCGTGGAAAGAATTACTACATAAATAGTAGAAGTAGGATCTTTTGATTGTTTAAAGCATTGGATAGATTCTTTTATGTTCTTAGAAAGG
Source organism: Procambarus virginalis (assembly GCA_020271785.1). Lineage (NCBI taxonomy): Eukaryota > Metazoa > Arthropoda > Malacostraca > Decapoda > Cambaridae > Procambarus > Procambarus virginalis. The sequence goes on from WNGS01044377.1 coordinate 22,363, forward strand.
CGAAGTATTAAGAGTGGAAATAATTGAGGTGTTAAGTGGATGAATAGGCATAAACAATGGAGATATAATAATAGGCAAATAGGCATAATAATGGAGATATCTCCCATAACAATGGAGATTATCTCCATAATAATGGAGATACTAAAAAGATTTAAAAGTATCTCCGTTTCCCTAATTCTTATGTTACATTTCCTATAAGCGGTGTGAATAATAGGTTATTTGTTTGAAGCATTGGTGAGATGTTATTTGGAAGTCAGGTGCAATTTTTATATAAGGTGAATTAAGCCATAATACCATTATACCATCGCAATTTCTCAGTGCGAACAGTCACGTACTTATACGTACGATTTCATAGAAATAGCAGAATATAAAATACCTAATTCAGTCTTTGCATAACCTTATCGCAGTGTAAGATTTCGATATGGACTTCGACATGAATTTCAACTTGATGGATCCTCGAAATTTTTCTGAGTTTGACTTAGTGGCATACCTGTGTGACGATGAGATCCCGTTAAGCGCTGTGAATATTGACGAGGACAATGTATTGGACGACTGTGACATGGATATGACCACTTATTTTGGATCCAATACACTAACACCAGATTCGAGTGCCCATAATAATGACTTCGGAATGAATTCATCAACAAGAGACATCGGCTTATACCACGTTTTCGGCACTGACTCGTCCGTCGAGCCCAACAAGAGTCATGCATCGTGTCCAACTGTGACTCACCGTGGGAAGTACCGCTTTTGGTGTCTAACTTCTATGAAAATATCCCACATAGGCGCCAACAATATCAATTCCACAACGTCTACACCAAGAGTACCAGGCCACTCAGCTTCCAGAACATGTAGAGCAACAGCGCCAAACTGTTCAATTCCCATCACGTCTGCAACAAGAGCACCAAGCAGACGACCCTGCACAAAGTGAGCATTCTGAGCTCCATGATCGTAGGTTTCAGCTTGAAAATGTCCAGCAGTTGGAAGACAAACAAGTCCAGCATACATATGGCAAACGTATTAAACACCAGCCACTTACATGTCAGAATGTCCAGAAGCTTCATCACCCACTAGATAATCTCCAACATAGTGAGAAACTTTGTGAATATGTTGTTTCTTCCCGGCATTCTAAAAAGAGTAAAGAGTCTATTGCTGAACTAAATATCTTGACTCATCGAACAAGCAACTCAGTTTCTCAGCCAAGCATTTGGACTTCTCAGCTAGACAGCTTTACTCAGCAGCCAAACCTCTCGGTAAACACACAAGATGTTTCATTTGCTCCTTCACTGCCTCAGGCTAAGCCTAACTGTAACAGAAAAACTTAATAAAACACGTCAAAGATTCGTTGACTTACGGAGTATTTATGGGTCAACGAAATACCACACAGGGCAGTCACCTGCTCCCTGTGTGGAATTTCTTGTAAAAACAAGGAACCCTTAAGAACCATGAAAACCCACAGGGCTAATAAAGATAGAGTTGTTCCAATGTGCGACTGTCCTTACTGGAAAAAATCTCGAGCTGCTCGACTTCATTGTCAAGCATTTCGACTCCAGTGCCGAACGACTCGGTAAATACAATTGTCAGTTTNGTCCCACCCGTGCCGTGGTCTTCTGGGCACTCCTGGCACAGTCTCCGCTATGACTCCTGGCAACACCTTTGTCCTGCCAAGTCATCCCAGGATCACTTGGACTCCTGGAACAGGTATGTCGGGCACCTCCCAACATCACCTCTGCCGACACCTATTCGACCTTAGCTGGACAGTACAAACGGGCAGTCACTCTCAGACATAACCCATATACTGTCATCTTACTCCTGCCAGCTAATTGTCCACATCTGTGGTGTCTGTGTATAGCTGAGATAGTCTTGGTAGTAAGGTTGATGTAAAGTCATTCCTGGTTACTGACTTTAATACTTAAATAATACATGATAGAGTAGCTCCCAAGCTTGGCAGGCGTCCTGTGTGCTGTTTACCTTCTCTAGTGGCGTCCAGCCGCCGCACATAGAAAACGGATGGTACCATTTTCTGTGAACATGACATCCCTCCTTTTCTTTAAAAAGAATGAATACAGGATGTCTACCATGCTTGTAGCACAAAGCAAAGTTATTGACACAAAGTAAGTTATTAACATATCAAGAGATATTGCATACATTTAACATTAATTAAACACACAAAGAATTTAAACAATCTTTACCACAAAGGATTTCAATGTTAAAAATACATATGCAATGTTAAACAAACATGAAAGAAACTGTAATACAAAGTTACAAAATATTGAATGAGAGATCTGCATTATTCAAACAATATTAAATTTAGTTCAGCATAACAAGTAAATACTTTGCATTACATAGGAACACAATTAATCATCATATCGTGTAGGGCGTTTAACATGACGTTTTGGACGAGAGTCCTTAAGTACAAGAATATCCCTCGATGAATTGTTTATCGAGTTATAACTCATTTTTCTTTTTCTTTTGCACGACTTTGCACTTCATCATTTTCTACACTATTTGGAATCACTTTGAAATAAGCCATATTACGTGTTATACTATGATCTCTATTACTCGCTGTTACCATAGTTCCTTTTACACTAATCACTTTATATGGTTTTGTATCATACGGCATATCTAGCTTTCCCTCTTTTTTCTTTTTAACGAGAACAGTATCTCCAACCTTTATGAATTGTTCCTTTGCACGTTGATCATGAGCAATTTTCATTTTGCCCTTGGCTAGTGCATCCTTCTGAGCGAGACGTTTATCCGTTACCTTGGCTGGCATGACAGGTAGTGCGATTCTCATAGGACGTCCAAATAAAAGTTCGCCAGGCGACTTGCCCAGTGTTCCATGCGGTGTTGCACGGTAGTTCCTGAGAAAAGCATACATAGCTTGTTTCCAGGATCGTCCTTCGGCATGAGCACAGCGTACAGCTTTCATGAGAGGTTGCATGAATCTCTCGACTTCTCCATTTGCTTGAGGATGTAGTGGCATCACACGGCGGTGTTTGAATCCAATATGCTCAGCAAAGTTGACAAAGTCTTGTCCATTAAATGGCGGTCCATTGTCCGTCTTGACAACTTCAGGAATGCCAAAGTTTGAAAAGATCTTGTCGAGTTTCGGGATGACAGCCTTTGCAGATGTGGAAGTGATGATTTCTACTTCTGGATAACGTGAGTGATCATCAATGACTACCATCAAGTACTCTCCAGTTGGTAGCGGTCCACAGAAATCCATCGATACTTCCATCCATGGTGCAGCAGGTAGTGGTGAAGGTTGTAGAGGTGTTGGTCTTGAAGTATCCACTGCAGCTTGGCAAGGGACACAGGCATCATGCATGTCCTTAGCTTGACGATCAATGCCAGGAAACCACACCTTTTCTCGTAGCAGCTGTTTGGTCCTTACAAGACCTTGGTGTCCTTGATGTGCAAGCTTCAGAGCACGTTGCTGGAGAACAGCTGGAATGACGATACGAGTACCTCGCAGCACGGTGTCGCGTTGTTGCGTAACACTTAATTCTGTCTGGATGCGTTCAAGTGCTTTGAATGCATCTTGGTCAACTCCTGAGGGTGGGATGCGTGGAAACTTTTTCTTAGTCAATGCATCCACTGTTGCTTGCAGAGTTGGGTCCTCTAGGGTTGCAGTACGTATTTCATCAAGAGTGAGAGCCTTAGGGACTGCATCACAGGTTACAGAGTGTACATATTCCTCGGCAACTTGCTGATGCTTGGTGATGGTGAAACTGTTGGCAGGATGTCGACTGATGTAATCAGCGGGATTGCCTGCACCCGGCTTGTATTTCACCGTAAAGTTGTATGGTTGCAGACGAAGAGCCCATCTCTCAATGCGAGCTGGTGGTTTGGACTTTGGATTATTGAAGATGGTCTCCAACGGTTTGTGGTCAGTGACTATCGTGGTAAAGGGTGCACCAAGCAGATACACATTGAAGTGTTCACAGCCCCATACAAGAGCAAGAGCTTCCTTCTCTGTCTGACTGTATCGTTGCTCAACATCTGTGAGAGAACGGCTGGCGTAGGCAATTACTACTCTTGAATCTGGTTGACCAGGTTTGTGTTGGGCTAACACAGCACCTAAACCAACAGGACTAGCATCCACCGTTAACTCAGTGTCCATTGATGGATCAAAGTATGCAGCAGTCGCATTTCTACTAGTGCATCTTTCACAGCATCAAATGCATTTTGCTCGACATCGCTCCAGTACCATGATGCATTTTTCTTCAGGAGCTCACGTAGAGGCTTCGTAATGGTAGCAAAATCTGGAATGAAGCGAGAACAGTAGTTTGCCATTCCCAGAAAACTATGTACTTCAGTGGATGTTGAAGGAGGTGCAGCATTCTTGATATCTGCAACTTTCTTAGGATCTGGAGACAGACCTTTGTCACTAAGTACATGTCCAAAGAATTCAATTTTATGTTGATTGAACTCACACTTTGCTCGGCTTAGCGTCAAATTCTTTTCTCGTAAGCGTTGCAATGTTGCACGAAGAGCTTTGTCGTGTTCAGCTTGGGTACGGCCATAAACAATGATGTCATCAGACATGTTGTCAGCATTAGGTATATCTTGCAATACCTGGCTGATGATGTGCTGGAATACTTCAGCAGCACTGTTAATACCAAAACTCAGGCGCTTGTACCTATACAGACCTCGATGTGTCGTAAACGTTGTGATGAATCGACTCTCATCATCAAGTTCAAGCTGATGATAGCCCTTGTTTAAATCTAACTTGCTGAATACAGTTGCACCATTCAAGCGGTAAATCATATCATCTACAGTGGGTGTAGGATGGCGTTCACGCATTATTGCCTTGTTGGGAACACGCATGTCTACACAAATGCGTATCTCATCTGGATTCTTCGGCTTTGGTGGAGTGACAATTGGGCTTACCCATGGTGTTGGGCCTGTTACCGGTTCAATGATATCTAGTTCTATCAGCCTATCCAGTTCGGCATCGACTTTCTTGCGAGTATGGAATGGTTGTCGGCGATGTGGTTGGGCAACTGGAATTACATCTGGGTTGATATGCAGATGTACCTTGCTATCAGTATAACAACCTATGGATTTAAACCGATCAGAAATTCAGCAACAATAGCATCAACATTGTTTGCAGATTCCACTGCTACAGCATTAGAAAGCTGAAGTAGCCCCAATTTGGTTGAAGTCTTGTAACTGAGTAAAGACTCCTTTGCATTCCTAACAACATGGAATGTAGTAATGAGCATTGCATTCTTTGACTTAATCTCTGCAGTGAAAGTTCCAATCACTGGTAAGGCTACCTTTGAAGCATAGGCAGTGGCTTTGCCATTATAGTTTTCAAGCTTTGGGAACTGTTTTTAAATTTTCATAGTGGCACTCAGCAATGGTGTCAATGTTTGATCCAGTGTCAATGAGAATTTTGAGACAAATGCCAGCAATGTATACTATAGTCTCTGGGTTGTTTGGAAGATCATTCCATTTTGTGATTGATTGTACTCCATAAATATAATCACATTCACTGTCATCTGAGACTGGTTGTAATGAAATGTTGTCTTGTATATTATTAACATTCTTGATTTGAGGTGCAATATTGTGTTTGCCACCTCGACTCCTATGACTTGATCCTCGTACATTGCTTTTATTTATTGATTGTGGTTTCTTTAGTGCGGAACGACACATAGCACCAAAATGATTTAGTTTTCTACACTCATAGCACTTCTTACCTTGTGCAGGACAAACATTATCTTGGTGTGGGTAGTCTCCTCCACAATTGTAACATTTATTATTGACAACCTCTGATGTGAGTCGTTGTGACTGCTTGAGTCTTGTTCCATGACTCCAGTTGTGATGTGGTTCTCGGCTCAATTTAATGTTAGGTTTGGCATGATATCTTCTACGATCATGGTGTACTCCCTGAACCTTACATACTTCATGACTGTTAGTAACAGTGGCAGAACCGTTGTTGGCACTGCACTCCATGGCACGAGCATCACGTGCAGCATCTTCCATTCGACGAGCCATATCCAGTATCTTGGTAAGAGAACTTTCATCATCAACAAGTTCTAGAGCTCTTCGACGAAGACGTGTAGATGTGCATGTTTCAATTATTTGCTGTTTGATTTCTTTGTCAACATCAGCAAACTCACAGTGGGCTGCTAAACCCTGCAGACGTGTATGGTATTGATCAACAGTTTCATTAGAGAGTTGTTTTGCTCTCCTGAAATGCATAATTTCCATAGCAGTATTTTGCCTTGGTTTGAAATGCTCAGTTAATTTGGCCTTGGCAGTGTCATAATCTTTGGCACCACCAGTATCTTTCAGTGTATCAAAGATGTCACAAACTCTATCACCTGCATAATGAAGCAGAAAGGCACGCTTTCTTTCAGCACTTTTGATGTCAAAAACAAAGGAAACCTTTTAACCATTTGAACCCTGTGACAGGTTTGTCTGGTCAAAGATAGAGTTGTTCCCATGTGCGACTGTCCTTACTGGAAAAATCTCGAGCAATGAAGAGCTGCTCGACTTCATTGCCAAGCATTTCGACTCCAGTGCCGAACGACTCGGTAAATACAATTGTCAGTTTGCTCACTCCACCACTATCGAAAGATACACATCAATGCCCGTTTATCCCATATTTCGAAATTACTTGTTTCATGTGAGAAAATTCATATTCTAACAAAGCATTTCTTACAGATCAAAGGGAAGCCCATAGTGCTAACAAACGATATAGGTGTTCCATGTGCGATTGTTCTTTCTCTGAGAAAGCTAACCTTAATCGTCATTTAAATGCTCATAAGGCACCCATGCCCTACGAAGATATAATTCTGGCTCAACAGCAAGAGGAGGACTTGCCGAGCTCCTCGACTTACAGATAAGTTGCCTAATATCCCTCACTCCCATCTAAGCATCTTGAGAGCTTTCGTTAAAATATTTTATGAAGTTTTCTGTATTATGTCTTAGAAAGCTGATATATCGGCTTATATGCATCACCACATATGTTTAGTCATTGTAATTAGATGTATTTATTTATACATTTACATAATCATGGTAATATGATTTATTAAATTTTTACAAATAAAAATTCAAATGCTTTTTATTGATACACACAAGGGAGATATGTTTGACCAATATGAGAAAGCTCCATTTATATCCACCCGGTCTCATTTTAAAATGTCTAACCTATTCTTGAAACAATCAAGGGATAAGAACATAAGAATGAAGGTAACTGCAGAATCCTTTTGTTTTAATTAAATTCTTACTAATCATAACTCCAAGATCCCTTTCGCAATCCGAATTCGCAATCTCAACACCATCTAGCTCGAATCTTGTAACTCTATCATCATTACCAAGCCTCAGAACTTTACATTTGTCAGCATTAAACTGCATCTGCCATTTTTTTTACCATTTCAAAACCCTATTTAGATTAACTTGAAGTGTTAGTGAGTCTTCTTCCATGTTAATTTCCCCAAAGATTTTTGTATCATCTGCAAATTTGCAATTGTTTCTACTCAAACCTGAATCTGAATCATTTATATGAATATTATAAACAACAGAGGCCCCAATACAGAGCCTTGAGGCACTCCACTTACAACATTTTCCCACTCTGACTTAACCCCGTTTATACTATCTCTTTGTTTCCTTTGGTATAGCCATGCCCTAATCCACCTTAATATGACACCCCCAATACCATGACCTCTATCTTTTTAATTAGTCTAAAATAGGAGGTGCCTCGTATGAGCCAATAGGCGTTCTGCAGTTACTTGACAAATTAATTGTTTTAAGGCTAGATAATGATGATACAGTTTCAAGATACGAACTAGTTGAGGTTCTGAAGTCGGATTGCAAAAAGGATCTGAGAGGTATGACTAGTAGGATATTAAAACCAAAAATTCAATGCATAACTGTAAGGCAAATAGGACACTGGAATTTATTTATTAATCTAAGCGTTACTAATAATACAACTGTTGTTGTTCGTCAGCTATATTTCTTGCTCAGGTTAGGGCCAAATTTGATTAAAACTGAAGAACAGTTTTGGTAACCGTGCTAAAATGGATATAAATTCACTGGAACGCGTCCAACGTATGATGACAAAGTTAATCCTGCAAACTAGAAACTTGTCATATATATAGAAAGATTGACAAAGCTTAAATTTCATTCGCTTGAAAGGCGAAGAGTTAAAGGTGACATGAAAGAGGTATACAAGTGGATGAATAGTTATAACAATTGGGATATTAATAGGGTATTAAAGGAATCAAGACAAGGAATAACACGAAACAATGGGTATAGATAGGATAAGTTTAGATTTATGAAAGACCTGGGTAAATACCCTATTATTATGGAGATATCTCCATAATAATGGAGATATCTCCATAATAACGGAGATACTAAAATCTCATATAAAAATCTCCATTATTATGGAGATTTTATATATAAAATATTATTATCTCCATAACAATGGAGATTATCTCCATAATAATGGAGATACTAAAAAGATTTAAAAGTATCTTCCGTTTCCCTAATTCTTATGTTACATTTCCTATAAGCGGTGTGAATAATAGGTTATTTGTTTGAAGCATTGGTGAGATGTTATTTGGAAGTCAGGTGCAATTTTTATATAAGGTGAATTAAGCCATAATACCATTATACCATCGCAATTTCTCAGTGCGAACAGGTGTTACGGATTACGGATTTCATAGAAATAGCAGAAATATAAAATACCTAATTCAGTCTTTACATAACCTTATCGCAGTGTAAGATTTCGATATGGACTTCGACATGAATTTCAACTTGATGGATCCTCGAAATTTTTCTGAGTTTGACTTAGTGGCATACCTGTGTGACGATGAGATCCCGTTAAGCGTTGTGAATATTGACGAGGACAATGTATTTGACGACTGTGACATGGATATGACCACTTATTTAGGATCCAATACACTAACACCAGATTCAGATGTAGAGCAACAGCGCCAAACTGTTCAATTCCCATCACGTCTGCAACAAGAGCACCAAGCAGACGACCCTGCACAAAGTGAGCATTCTGAGCTCCATGATCGTAGGTTTCAGCTTGAAAATGTCCAGCAGTTGGAAGACAAACAAGTCCAGCATACATATGGCAAACGTATTAAACACCAGCCACTTACATGTCAGAATGTCCAGAAGCTTCATCACCCACTAGATAATCTCCAACATGGTGAGAAACTTTGTGAATATGTTGTTTCTTCCCGGCATTCTAAAAAGAGTAAAGAGTCTATTGCTGAACTAAATATCTTGACTCATCGAACAAGCAACTCAGTTTCTCAGACAAGCATTTGGACTTCTCAGCTAGACAGCTTTACTCAGCAGCCAAACCTCTCGGTAAATACACAAGATGTTTCATTTGCTCCTTCACTGCCTCAGGCTAAGCCTAACTGTAACAGAAAACTTAATAAAACACGTCAAAGATTCGTCGACTTACAGAGTATTTATGGGTCAACGAAATACCACACAGGCGCAGTCACCTGCTCCCTGTGTGGAATTTCTTGTAAAAACAAAGGAAACCTTAAGAACCACATGAAAACCCACAGGGCTAATAAAAGATAGAGTTGTTCCAATGTGCGACTGTCCTTACTGGAAAAAATCTCGAGCAATGAAGAGCTGCTCGACTTCATTGCCAAGCATTTCGACTCCAGTGCCGAACGACTCGGTAAATACAATTGTCAGTTTGCTCACTCCACCACTATCGAAAGATACACATCAATGCCCGTTTATCCCATATTTCGAAATTACTTGTTTCATGTGAGAAAATTCATATTCTAACAAAGCATTTCTTACAGATCAAAGGGAAGCCCATAGTGCTAACAAACGATATAGGTGTTCCATGTGCGATTGTTCTTTCTCTGAGAAAGCTAACCTTAATCGTCATTTAAATGCTCATAAGGCACCCATGCCCTACGAAGATATAATTCTGGCTCAACAGCAAGAGGAGGACTTGCCGAGCTCCTCGACTTACAGATAAGTTGCCTAATATCCCTCACTCCCATCTAAGCATCTTGAGAGCTTTCGTTAAAATATTTTATGAAGTTTTCTGTATTATGTCTTAGAAAGCTGATATATCGGCTTATATGCATCACCACATATGTTTAGTCATTGTAATTAGATGTATTTATTTATACATTTACATAATCATGGTAATATGATTTATTAAATTTTTACAAATAAAAAATTCAAATGCTTTTTATTGATACACACAAGGGAGATATGTTTGACCAATATGAGAAAGCTCCAATTTATATCCACCCGGTCTCATTTTAAAATGTCTAACCTATTCTTGAAACAATCAAGGGATAAGAACATAAGAATGAAGGTAACTGCAGAATCCTTTTGTTTTAATTAAATTCTTACTAATCATAACTCCAAGATCCCTTTCGCAATCCGAATTCGCAATCTCAACACCATCTAGCTCGAATCTTGTAACTCTATCATCATTACCAAGCCTCAGAACTTTACATTTGTCAGCATTAAACTGCATCTGCCATTTTTTTTACCATTTCAAAACCCTATTTAGATTAACTTGAAGTGTTAGTGAGTCTTCTTCCATGTTAATTTCCCCAAAGATTTTTGTATCATCTGCAAATTTGCAATTGTTTCTACTCAAACCTGAATCTGAATCATTTATATGAATATTATAAACAACAGAGGCCCCAATACAGAGCCTTGAGGCACTCCACTTACAACATTTTCCCACTCTGACTTAACCCCGTTTATACTATCTCTTTGTTTCCTTTGGTATAGCCATGCCCTAATCCACCTTAATATGACACCCCCAATACCATGACCTCTATCTTTTTAATTAGTCTAAAATAGGAGGTGCCTCGTATGAGCCAATAGGCGTTCTGCAGTTACTTGACAAATTAATTGTTTTAAGGCTAGATAATGATGATACAGTTTCAAGATACGAACTAGTTGAGGTTCTGAAGTCGGATTGCAAAAAGGATCTGAGAGGTATGACTAGTAGGATATTAAAACCAAAAATTCAATGCATAACTGTAAGGCAAATAGGACACTGGAATTTATTTATTAATCTAAGCGTTACTAATAATACAACTGTTGTTGTTCGTCAGCTATATTTCTTGCTCAGGTTAGGGCCAAATTTGATTAAAACTGAAGAACAGTTTTGGTAACCGTGCTAAAATGGATATAAATTCACTGGAACGCGTCCAACGTATGATGACAAAGTTAATCCTGCAAACTAGAAACTTGTCATATATATAGAAAGATTGACAAAGCTTAAATTTCATTCGCTTGAAAGGCGAAGAGTTAAAGGTGACATGAAAGAGGTATACAAGTGGATGAATAGTTATAACAATTGGGATATTAATAGGGTATTAAAGGAATCAAGACAAGGAATAACACGAAACAATGGGTATAGATAGGATAAGTTTAGATTTATGAAAGACCTGGGTAAATACCCTATTATTATGGAGATATCTCCATAATAATGGAGATATCTCCATAATAACGGAGATACTAAAATCTCATATAAAAATCTCCATTATTATGGAGATTTTATATATAAAATATTATTATCTCCATAACAATGGAGATTATCTCCATAATAATGGAGATACTAAAAAGATTTAAAAGTATCTTCCGTTTCCCTAATTCTTATGTTACATTTCCTATAAGCGGTGTGAATAATAGGTTATTTGTTTGAAGCATTGGTGAGATGTTATTTGGAAGTCAGGTGCAATTTTTATATAAGGTGAATTAAGCCATAATACCATTATACCATCGCAATTTCTCAGTGCGAACAGGTGTTACGGATTACGGATTTCATAGAAATAGCAGAAATATAAAATACCTAATTCAGTCTTTACATAACCTTATCGCAGTGTAAGATTTCGATATGGACTTCGACATGAATTTCAACTTGATGGATCCTCGAAATTTTTCTGAGTTTGACTTAGTGGCATACCTGTGTGACGATGAGATCCCGTTAAGCGTTGTGAATATTGACGAGGACAATGTATTTGACGACTGTGACATGGATATGACCACTTATTTAGGATCCAATACACTAACACCAGATTCAGATGTAGAGCAACAGCGCCAAACTGTTCAATTCCCATCACGTCTGCAACAAGAGCACCAAGCAGACGACCCTGCACAAAGTGAGCATTCTGAGCTCCATGATCGTAGGTTTCAGCTTGAAAATGTCCAGCAGTTGGAAGACAAACAAGTCCAGCATACATATGGCAAACGTATTAAACACCAGCCACTTACATGTCAGAATGTCCAGAAGCTTCATCACCCACTAGATAATCTCCAACATGGTGAGAAACTTTGTGAATATGTTGTTTCTTCCCGGCATTCTAAAAAGAGTAAAGAGTCTATTGCTGAACTAAATATCTTGACTCATCGAACAAGCAACTCAGTTTCTCAGACAAGCATTTGGACTTCTCAGCTAGACAGCTTTACTCAGCAGCCAAACCTCTCGGTAAATACACAAGATGTTTCATTTGCTCCTTCACTGCCTCAGGCTAAGCCTAACTGTAACAGAAAACTTAATAAAACACGTCAAAGATTCGTCGACTTACAGAGTATTTATGGGTCAACGAAATACCACACAGGCGCAGTCACCTGCTCCCTGTGTGGAATTTCTTGTAAAAACAAAGGAAACCTTAAGAACCACATGAAAACCCACAGGGCTAATAAAAGATAGAGTTGTTCCAATGTGCGACTGTCCTTACTGGAAAAAATCTCGAGCAATGAAGAGCTGCTCGACTTCATTGCCAAGCATTTCGACTCCAGTGCCGAACGACTCGGTAAATACAATTGTCAGTTTGCTCACTCCACCACTATCGAAAGATACACATCAATGCCCGTTTATCCCATATTTCGAAATTACTTGTTTCATGTGAGAAAATTCATATTCTAACAAAGCATTTCTTACAGATCAAAGGGAAGCCCATAGTGCTAACAAACGATATAGGTGTTCCATGTGCGATTGTTCTTTCTCTGAGAAAGCTAACCTTAATCGTCATTTAAATGCTCATAAGGCACCCATGCCCTACGAAGATATAATTCTGGCTCAACAGCAAGAGGAGGACTTGCCGAGCTCCTCGACTTACAGATAAGTTGCCTAATATCCCTCACTCCCATCTAAGCATCTTGAGAGCTTTCGTTAAAATATTTTATGAAGTTTTCTGTATTATGTCTTAGAAAGCTGATATATCGGCTTATATGCATCACCACATATGTTTAGTCATTGTAATTAGATGTATTTATTTATACATTTACATAATCATGGTAATATGATTTATTAAATTTTTACAAATAAAAAATTCAAATGCTTTTTATTGATACACACAAGGGAGATATGTTTGACCAATATGAGAAAGCTCCAATTTATATCCACCCGGTCTCATTTTAAAATGTCTAACCTATTCTTGAAACAATCAAGGGATAAGAACATAAGAATGAAGGTAACTGCAGAATCCTTTTGTTTTAATTAAATTCTTACTAATCATAACTCCAAGATCCCTTTCGCAATCCGAATTCGCAATCTCAACACCATCTAGCTCGAATCTTGTAACTCTATCATCATTACCAAGCCTCAGAACTTTACATTTATCAGCATTAAACTGCATCTGCCATTTTTTTACCATTTCAAAACCCTATTTAGATTAACTTGAAGTGATAGTGAGTCTTCTTCCATGTTAATTTCCCCAAAGATTTTTGTATCATCTGCAAATTTGCAATTGTTTCTACTCAAACCTGAATCTGAATCATTTATATGAATATTATAAACAACAGAGGCCCCAATACAGAGCCTTGAGGCACTCCACTTACAACATTTTCCCACTCTGACTTAACCCCGTTTATACTATCTCTTTGTTTCCTTTGGTATAGCCATGCCCTAATCCACCTTAATATGACACCCCCAATACCATGACCTCTATCTTTTTAATTAGTCTAAAATAGGAGGTGCCTCGTATGAGCCAATAGGCGTTCTGCAGTTACTTGACAAATTAATTGTTTTAAGGCTAGATAATGATGATACAGTTTCAAGATACGAACTAGTTGAGGTTCTGAAGTCGGATTGCAAAAAGGATCTGAGAGGTATGACTAGTATGATATTAAAACCAAAAATTCAATGCATAACTGTAAGGCAAATAGGACACTGGAATTTATTTATTAATCTAAGCGTTACTAATAATACAACTGTTGTTGTTCGTCAGCTATATTTCTTGCTCAGGTTAGGGCCAAATTTGATTAAAACTGAAGAACAGTTTTGGTAACCGTGCTAAAATGGATATAAATTCACTGGAACGCGTCCAACGTATGATGACAAAGTTAATCCTGCAAACTAGAAACTTGTCATATATATAGAAAGATTGACAAAGCTTAAATTTCATTCGCTTGAAAGGCGAAGAGTTAAAGGTGACATGAAAGAGGTATACAAGTGGATGAATAGTTATAACAGTTGGGATATTAATAGGGAATTAAAGGAATCAAGACAAGGAATAACACGAAACAATGGGTATAGATAGGATAAGTTTAGATTTATGAAAGACCTGGGTAAATACTGGTTCGGTAACAGGGTTGTTGATTTGTGGATCCAATTACCGCATAACATGGTGAAGGTGGGGTCCCTTGATTGTTTCGAGCTTGGGGTTAACATAAGAAGAACATAAACAAAGGTAACTGCAGAAGGCCTATTGGCCCATACGAGGCAGCTCCTATTTATAACCACCCAATCCCACTCATATATATGTCCAACCCATGCTTGAAACAATCGAGGGACCCCACCTCCACAATGTTACGCGGCAATTGGTTCCACAAATCAACAACCCTGTTACCTGAATCTAAATCATTGTTACTGAACCAGTATTTACCCAAGTCTTTCCTAAATCTAAACTTATCCAATTTATACCCATTGTTTCGCGTTCTGTCCTGTGTTGATACTTTCAATACCCTATTAATATCCCCTTTGTTATGTCCATTCATCCACTTGTAAACCTCTATCATGTCACCCCTAACTCTTCGCCTTTCCAGTGAATGCAAATTAAGCTTTGTTAATCTTTCTTCATATGAAAGATTTCTAATTTGGGGAATTAACTTAGTCATCCTACGCTGGACACGTTCAAGTGAATTTATATCCATTCTATAATATGGCGACCAAAACTGAACTGCATAATCTAAATGGGGCCTAACCAGAGCAAGATATAGCTTGAGAACCACACCAGGTGTCTTGTTACTTACGCTGCGATTAATAAATCCGAGTGTCCTATTTGCCTTATTACGAACATTTATGCATTGATCCTTTTGTTTTAAATTCTTACTAATTATAACTCCCAGATCTCTTTCGC